>OZ024888.1:59103889-59245906 GCA_964017195.1 Siderastrea radians | reverse complement strand
TTTTCCTTACCACCATTTTCACTACTACGCGACTTTTCTTTTCAAAACACCTCTGAGCACTTTGCAATACGCTTCCGTCAATCATACCTTATATGGAAAGTGTGTCATGTTACCGCAATTGAATTGAGCTCGAAGGAATAAAGATAGCGCCAAATTATCCCGTAAATTTGCGCTGGGGAGTCATATATTGACTAGTAAGGGGCTTTAGAGTCGTTGATGTTGCAAGAATACTTCACGTTTGGCAGATATTTGTAAAGAAATTTCGACATTTCTTCAAAATTAAATACCCGCTCGGTGGATTATCCTATGCGGCGGATGGTAAGCGTGCGTTTAAACTCGTGAATAAGCTAAACCGAAGTGTGAAGTAATAATTCTAGCTTTTCTGACCTGAAAATAGCACACGACATGTTATTCACCACGAGTATAAATCTGGCAATATCCCGAAGTGTAAGAGGACGAAATTCAGGAGTGGATAGAGTATGCAACGGTAAAACGAATCATGATCGGCGTGCGATCAACCGATTCGTGAAGAAAATGGGTTTGACAAGAAGAAAGCTGAAGAAACGTACGTATGACTTGTTGGATTATTTTTGCAAGAAACACTGCTAATTCTAGTCACCTATCACCCGAGGAATGGAATGAAAAACAAAGCATAAGAGCTTTATAACGTTTATTGTTCTACGTGAATGTTAACGTTGTGACATGATAGCAAGAAAAATCTGAAAAATCGTTATTTATAAAAGCGGGAACGGGGAAATATCAGGGAAAATATTTAAGCACAGTTTCATGTTTACTTCTTCGTTATAGCGGAGCCAGCGCGCTAGCGCGTCAGCGGAGCTCCATTGCTAAGGAAATTTGGTAACCTATCAAGCCAAAAAATTTGGTCGTGACGTAATAGTCACGTGACCGTCCGTCCGTACATCCGTACGTCCGTCCGTCCGCACCACAGGGATACCAATACACTTCCTACACTGGATATGACTCTGTGCTGAATCCCGTGTGTTTTTGGCGCGAAATCGCATGTTGACCCGCGTTGTAGCAAAACAAGCAAAGACAACAAAAGTCAAAAACAAATTTGTTAATGGAAAAACAAAGTTCAAAAGAACACTCAGTTGTCTTTTTGGTGGAAGGGGAAAAGTTCAATTTAGGCGAAAGAAATTAGGCGACAAAGTTCAGGCAAAAAGTTCAAATTTGCCTCGTCGGTTCTGTTCAAACTCGGTCGGCACACCGCTTGAGTTCGCAGCTTTTCGCAGCGGTTTCGACGCCAAATATAGCAGAGCTAGTGCTTTTTGGTTTTTTCTGTCCACAACCATGGTTTTTACGGCGTTTCGAACACATTTTGCCAGGAAAAACACCAGCATTTTCATGCTGATAGGCAGCTTGTCATGAAGAAAGAAATAAGTATTAAAATTAACTTCTAACGTGACATCAAACGCCCATGGCCTAGTGGACTAGTTACCAACATCTCACGCCGACGATCCGGGTTCGACGCTCAGCAGGAGCAGGTAGTTTTTCTTTTTTTTGTTTGTTTTGTTTTTCTCTTTTAATTTAACGACTTGAATGAGAGTATTTTCACAAATTAATAACTGCCAGCAAAAACAAAACGAAAAACAGACAAAACAAAAAGGGGGGCTCCGCTTTTAGGCTTGGCTAAATCTATATATTAGCTCACTGTGACTACCAAAGAACGTGATAAGCGAAACAGGGCGATGTATCGTCGTAGGTCATCGCTAAATTTCACCGAGAACAGTTGCTATTTATAGATGAATCAGAACTTCTCAGACTCATCTATCAATCTCAATTCAATTGCGGTAACACCACACACTTCCCATATCAAGGTATCATTGACGGAAGCGTATTGCAAAGTGCTCAGAGGTGTTTTGAAAAGAAAAGTCGCGTAGTAGTGAAAATGGTGGTAATATCATCAAAAGGCGGGGGCAGATGTAGTGAGAACTATTTCTAGTTCTAAGAGTAACTACCTTGTAAATGTCAATTACCTGAATCCACGCTTCTGTAGTGTAAATAATCTGTTTTGTCGGATAGCTAGTCTTAAATTTTCCGTGCCAATAGCTACGTCTTCAGCTTCTTGTTTACTTCAAATGTTTAGGAATCACCAAAAACAACCGTAACGTCGCTGTAGTACCGGTATTTTAAAGCAGCCAGATTACAAATTTAACTGCCCTAGCATGTATAAATAGAAATTGGCAAACCGAAACTACATTTATGCTGGCCCAAAAGGGCAACCTTCTAAAAGAATTGTGACCATAAGAGATTCTGAAAACAAACTTAATTCATTGGGACCTTGCAACTTTCAGGATTTAAGTAATGTACCTGAATTCGTCTAGTTTCAGGTCAAGATTGCTCTGATCTGTTAAAATCAGGCCATACTCAGAGTGGAGTGTACTCTGTGAACCCAGACGGTAAAGGATCCTTCACTGTGTACTGCGACATGCGCACTGACGGTGGAGGATGGACCGTGTTCCAAAGAAGGCAAGATGGCTCGGTAGACTTCTATCGAGGGTGGAACGATTACAAATCAGGCTTTGGTCCGCTGACGGCTGAGTTCTGGTTAGGAAACGACAAAATCCACAGGCTGACGGCCTCTAGAGCCAGCTCTTTACGAGTGGAGCTGGAGGACTGGAACGGAGATAGAAAGTATGCCAAATATGGTAGGTTCAATGTTGGTGACGAGCAGGCGCAATATCGACTTAAAGTGGGTTCATATTCAGGGACAGCGGGAGATTCGTTAATCACAGAACATAATAACATGGCATTTAGCACAAAGGATAGGGATAATGACAGACATAGTAGTACAAACTGTGCTGTGACATACACTGGAGCCTGGTGGTATAACGATTGCCACTACTCAAATCTAAACGGCAAATATCTGGGAGGAAAAGACTCTACCGCACGAGGAGCAGCATGGTATCACTTCAAAAACAATTATCTTTCACTTAAACGCACTGAAATGAAATTGAGGCCGTCATCCTAGAAATAACACCAGTTACAGATTTGAGAAAATACGAACTTAGCGAAAGTTAATCAAAAATACTTTGACAAAAGTACTACTGTGCTAAATTTTGGCGAAAAGGTACCCCATCCAAATACCTAGAGCCCAAATCATAACTTTCATGTACCTATAAGATAAGCCAGTAATTAAAAAAAAAAGCGTTCGAAGATGCAACCTTTGGTGTATTTTTCCTTTTTGTAAGTTCTGCTGAAAGGGTGTATTTTAGAAACCAACGATCCGGTCGATCTGGACGACCCTGGAGTTCCACATAGTCTCCTCTCGATCGTCTGAGAGAGTGAGAACGCACGGTCGTGAACAAAAATTCTGGGTCCGACAAGATGATTTCGTCTTTTCAAATACATTCATTTGTACATAGTACTGACATATATCTTTATCATATTGAATAAACATATATCTATGTTTGTATAAATTGGGCACGCTATTCACCATACTGTATATTAATTCGAAGGGGAACAAAATTGCGGATGGTTGTCGAAGAGGAAACCTCGAGGCTTTCTAACTGATTATGTGTCCTGTAATTATGTGCCATAGAGGAGATTGAATTTTAAAAGATTACTCCGGACCTTCGCGGACGTCCTCCAGGAATTGCCGGTTTCTTCAATTCCGCAAAAGAAAATCACACACAACCGCAAAAATGACCATGTGTCATTCAATTAAAATAGGGTATCAAATCCAAGCGCATTGGCAGAATAACTGCTCAGTGTTAATTACAAAGGATCAATCATCAAAAGTGTGTGAGCATTTTTCGATATTCTGACTGGTTGTTTTTTAATTAATCTGTCAAGTTCGAGCAGCAAAGAATATGCAACGCGCATTGCGTTGATTTGGCCACTGGTGAAATGTTATAAATTTCGAAAATCCCTGACAAGCTTTGGTTTCACAACATCTAAGGAATGTTCATGCCAAGTTTCACAGAAATCCGCCTTATTTTGGTACCCTATTAATTCATTTATCTGATTAAATGACGCATGGTCATTTTCGCGGTCATTTTTACAATTTTCTTCTGCGGAATTAAAAACCCGACAATTCATAGCGGAGCCTGCGGGCAAAGCCCGCCAGCGGAGCTCCATTGGTAAGGAAATTTGGTAATGTATCGATGCGAAAAATTTTGGTTGTGACGTCAGCGTACGTCCGTCCGTCCGACCGTCCGTACAGACTCTGGGGGAGGGGGAGGGAAGTCCCAAGGCAACCCGACCGGGAGTGGGGAATGCCATCTTTTCTTGGCGGGAAATCGCGCGGTGCTTTTGGACAACCGGCGTGAAATCGCATGACCATCGTCGCTTTTGAAAAAGAGGTTTCTTTAAAAAGCTTAAAGTGCCACTGGGACGAAAATTCATAGGTTTATTTCGGCCAAATTCTGTCGCAGAATATCGCATTTTGTTCATATTTCCCCAGAAAAGTGAACAACAAACCTTCCATCCTAATATTTTTTAGCTCCAAAATCGCGTAAAATGTGTCCGCCATTACTGAAAACGTGTTCCTTGGTGATTGCGCAATTTAATAGCTCGTGACGTCAGAGGCTCACCTCAGTCGCGTTTCCTTGTGTTTTAACTGAAGATGTCTACCGTTGACTGCGAAACCTCCGAAGAGTATTTCTACGATTCGGAACAGTCTTTAGCTTCCGAAGAATCTGAGGATTCGTTTCATTCGGCAAATGGAGAATTTTTCTTACCGTACGATGTAAGAACTGATGTGAGGTTTCAACTAATAATCTTGTCAACAAACTGTTTCAATTTTTTTTTCTCGCCATATTATTTGAGTTATTTGGCGGGAGTTCAAAACATAAGCGAAACATGCTTCTACAATGATTGTAGTTCAGGTCCCAGTTGCTCAAAAAGTGGATAACTCTTTTTCAACGGACAAGTCGCTGTCCGGCGGATAAAATTTATCGCTTGCTTCATCTCGGTTGTTCAAAGCTTGGATCGCGCCAGCCAGCTGTTTAGCCGCTATCCAGCAGATAAGGTTGTCCATTCCAAAGTAGGTTGTGTAACTTTTATCCACTGAATAAACCTGTAGCAAAATAGACATGGCTGTTCGAAGAATTGATCTTTTAAGCTGTGGACACTTAGACAAAACACCTATAAAAACTTTAGATTTTGATGCTCGCGAATTCTCAACCATGCATGGATCGATCGATGTTATTGTTGGTGTGGGAGAAAATAAAAGAAGCTACACTGTATACTTTGTCTGCCGTTGTTTGTGTTCATTATATATTTTAAAAAAGCATTGAGATTTTTGGCCATTCTTGGCATAGTCTGGGAAACGCTCTTGAAAAACCGTAATTGTTGTAGTCAGCTGGCAGGCAGCTTATCGTGTCCATCATAGTACAGTGGTCACTTTAATATCACATTGAAACACAAGTGCTTGGCGCTGCTAAATATTTTAAACAGTTTTTATAGAATTCTTTTTCTGAGCCGAAAGACGTGAAACAAATCAAAACCTTTTTTCAAGAACTGGAGGCCTTGTGTGACCGGAATCTAATTATTTGTAGTCAAAATTAAAAGCCATGAGAAAAATTTTCTGCTGCTCAACAACAACATGCGGACTGCCGAGGAAATGAAGCTTTCGCTTGCCTTATTCGCTGCATAAAAATAATAACTTGATATTTAATCATTTTTCTTAGTAGTTCATTTACTAAGATTGCTATGACAGTTAAAAGAAATAACATTGTTAAACCCTTAGGCAAATAGTGGCGTGTGATATTTTTTCCCCAACTTCAATTTCCACGCACCAACGATCTGATCTATTAAAGCCTTCATCTCGAACAACAACAACAACAACAGTTTATTTGCATTCCCAATTACAAATGCCATTGTACATAGAAAAGAGAAAGAAACAAAAAAGCGAAATCGATTAATTTACAATTCTGTATCTGTTGACGATTTCTTAATGCAAAAGCTTCGTAAATGAAGTAACCTAATTTTTTACAAGTGAAAGTGTCAATGCTATTTAAGAAAAATACAATTTTGTCAAGAGCATTTAAGAATCGAAATCGAAATATTAACAAATAATATCGTCCATTATAGATTTTCTAATTGCATCATATCTATTGCAAGATAAGAGGAAGTGTATTTCGTTTTCAACTTCATTTGAGCTGCAGCATTGACAAATTCTCAGATGCTCAGGGAGTTCAGCGGTGGAATGTCTCCCATTTTCAATTCTTAGGTTGTAATTACCTAACCTAAGTTTTGCTACTGTCCGAACAATAATGTCAATCGACTGTTCACCGACAGGGAATAAAGAGAGAAAAGTTTCTCCACATTCAGGATGGTATGTTATAAAATAAATGTCCATGCTTCTAATCGATTACTGCTCTGAAATTAACACAGACGGACTCGATTTAAAAAAGGAAAAGATAAGTAGTACAAACTATATCAGCTTAATCACGGCGGTCAGGATTGCATTCGCCGAGGATCTTTACGGTAGCAGACGGCAGAACTGAAAGGGTTTTCCACGACGATAATAAATTTTAAAATACGTTAAAAGAAAATCAGTTTTGTACAATGGTGGATCTGTTGAAAAAGAAACTATCACTTCAACTGCGTTATAAGATTAGGTACCTTTCGTCTTGTTCGCGCAGATAATGTTTTTTCCGGTTCTTTTTTCCATATAGTTGGAATGGGCAATGGAATGATCGAACTCTGGGATCTTGCGGCATGAAAAACCTGTCCGTGAAGTGATCAAAATGCCTCTCGGGTTGAAATTCACACTGTGTGTGTCTTTCCATTGCGGGTCCGCTCGCAGGACTTCGATGAAGCGAAATACTTGCTCAGTGGTTGGATTTATTGTTGTAGCATTGTACAACACAAGTACTACCTGTCATAACTGCTGTAGCAAGAGAGATTTCAAAGTCGTGCAACAAATACTTGGCAAGAAATCTTTCCTCAAGGACAGTTTCATTTCCCGTGGCAAGTATTTTAAAAACCATGTGAAGGCACTAGGCTTGAGGTGAACCTCTGATGTCACTTCCGCTCATTCGCAAGCCAGCTTCCGGAACAAGGGCCAGTAATGGCGGCCGCAAAATCTCCACAAAAACCGTCCGAAAAAAGCGACTTCTGTTCGTCGTAATAAGATGAAATTTGGCATAGTGACTAAGAACCACAAACTGTGTTCGAAAATGTAAAAATATGGAATACCAAAATTCTGGTCCCAGTGGCACTTTAAGTTTATTTAGCAAAACGATTGTTCGACGGTACTGTAGTTTTAAACTTGAGAAAAAACATTTAATACCTATAAATGGAAAGAAAAAGTCCAAAAGAATACTGGTAGTAGGCGAAAACTTCAAGTTACGAAAGCTGCCTTCAAAGGACCTCATCGCTTTGTTTTCTTCACGGCGGAGAGCTTGCCTTGTTCTGAAACACAACCGAGTAAGTGAAGTTTTTAAAGGGTTTAAGGTGCATGGTTTTGAGTATATATTACGGTCAAAGAAATTACATTTTGAAATTGAATTGATGTCATTAGAAATGCGTCATTTACTTTTGACTTCAAAAAATTATTAGAAAACGAGCTCAGATTTGTGACAGATGTAGTCTTAGAATATTTTGCCATGCTGGAAGTGTAATGCGAATTGCATTTACGTATAAACTTACGGGTTTTCGAATAAACTTTTTCAAAAATGATTTCTCTGTTTATTATTCTGTGTTTGTTTATTCATAACAGTAGGTCAAAGCACAGTCGCAAGGCAACTGCACAAGCATCACTTACGGCGAATAATTGCTTTCAATTTTAACTGTCGGATCAGTTTGTGCAATTGTCGATTTTCTTGTCCTAGAACTTTTCAATAGTAAGCGAAGCAGTTGTCGGTTTAAGACTATTTTATCCGAAAAGCTTCCGAAAAACAAGTTTTTTTGCGTTCCTCAAAGCGCCTAACTTTAAATGGGCTTACTTCGCATCCGCAAAACTTATGCCATAATTTAAAGCGTGTTTGGTGGTTGCTCGTTTTCAATCTTGATGGTATAAATTTCGACCAGACTAATAGGGGCAGTTCATGTTATTTGTTAACTGAACATCCGAACGCGATGAAGATAACCCATTTACTTCAGAATAAGTTTTATTTTGTTGTTGTACATGAGCGCCGTTTCAAGTTCATTCAAGCCAACAGCCAATAATCCTAGGAGATTTGACAAGCCTTGACAGTTACTGACAGGATATGGAAACATTTAAAAAACCAAGCAAGACTGCTGCTGAGTAAAATATGTGTTCAGTTTGATGCCCGAAAAAAAAATGAAGCTGTGCTCAGCCTCTAGAATGACCTTTCGAGCTTGGTTTTACAGAACAGATGCTCAAAATCTTGGAGGACAATTCGGAACACTTTCGGGCTTTTTGAGAAACACTTTTCGAAAGGGAACGAGCCAAAGAAAGCCCCGAAATATATTTCAGAGCGAAAAGTTTCAGGACTATTTTTGAGAAACGAGCACCAGTTTATTCCTTGGAGGCTCCGCTTTTAGGCATGGCTAAATCTATATATTATTTTTTTCCGAAATCTACATTTATTAACCTTTCTAACGATATATAGTTTGCCGTGTTTTCCTTTAAAATGGCACGCATACGAATTTTTTTCCCGGAGGACATGGGAGGACACCCGCGAAGGTCCGGAGTAACCTTTACAAAAGCACACATAGCCTGCTGCGTAGCAAGCGTTTCGGTAAGGCTTTCCGCACGTTCGATGCACTTTTCGCTTTTCTGGCCGCGGGAAAAATTGGGGCGGGCGCAAAAAAGTGCGTGGAAGGCACCCCTTCCACGCACTCCCCATCCCCCTCCCCGCTGCTTCCATCAGTGTTGCGCTCGCCCCAATTTTTGCGCAGCCAAAAAGCGAAAAGCGCCTCCAACGGGCGGAAAGCCCTACGGAAACGCTTGCTACGCAGGCTAAAGTACACATTTTGTATTTGCCGAATTTATTAGGAGAAGAAATAGCTGGGAACCTACTGCGCACAAGTACAAGTCAGAGCTTGAAAAAGGCCAGGTAAACAAACGTTTGTATAGCCGTGTGGCCAGAGTTATCACTCAGCTATACAAACGTCTGTTGCAACTTTAGGTGGTATCGCTAATTATAACTTTTAGAGCGAGTTTCGACCTGTTTCCTTCAAAAGTGGCATTAATATTTATGTGGTCTTTGTAGTTGCGATATGTTTGTTTGTTCATGTGGTGAGTTCCTAAATACAAGATGTAAACAATGACGAGTCTATCTTTTTGTCGAGGGTAGAGGGTCGAGGGTACCATGTCGAGGGTCGAGGGTAACTTTTTTCCCCCAATTTTTTTAAATTAATATAGAAAAATTAAACCCAATTTGACTGAAATAATTAAATATAATTAAAAAAAAAACTTTATAAGATACGGATTGCACGTGGACATTAGATCTTTTTATACGTGGAATCGCCCCAAAAAATAGCGAGTGGGGGAGGGGTTAGCCTACGTTGCAGACGAAATTTAACCTTGTTATATACCAGCGTTATATTATGTCTGCGATGCAGGCTAGGGAGGGGTGAGATAGGGAATAGCACGTGGACATCCCAGTTCGTTTTCAAAAACCTGATTAGTTTTCAAAGAATTACATTTAGAACCCACAGAAAGCTCATATTCGATCATAAATCTGGTTAGATTTCCCGTGTTACTCTATACTCTTATATTACTCTGTTACTCTTATATCTTTATAAATGGTTTCACCACATGGGGTGTAATCCAGCTGTCAAGGAAACTCTCTTGACATGTCCAAGCTCCAGACAATAAAATTTCCCGGGCAGAATCAGTCAGTCACATTTACTAACTTCTACGTTTTGCCGACGGAAAATATCGGCAAGCAACAGTAGCCACCATAGTTCCATTTCATAGGTTTAGTAAGTTTTTACGCAAGAAGTGATTGGTAGCGGCAAATTGCAAAACAAATCTGGAGGAGTCGCGAGGTTAAAAAAAAACAGGAATGGCCTCGATTTCCGGTGTCGGCACAAAATCGATATTTGAAGGCGCTTCCCCATATTGCAAGTACAGCAGTTTCAAGAGTCGTTACTTAAGCCAACTAAAGTTCTAAAATTCCAAACTACACAAATTTTATACTCTGAACAGTGTTCACTCGGTGAAGAGTATCCCCTAACAACGCTGGCATACGAAACGCCCTCAGACAAGCGCGGTGAATCCATTCAGAAAATTATTGGAGAGCTTTTCCAAGTTTGTCTGATGCAAACCCAGTGTGTGCTATTATGTTTCAAGCAGTCAGAATAACATACTGGTATAAGAATTGTTTTGCTCCCTGTGGAACTGTTAACAGAAAGCAGAACACCGCAGATCTCTAGTCAACTATGTCAGAGTGCCATAAGGTCACTTATTCATTTTTGACCATCTATTTATGTCTACAAGGGGTAAATCGACTTTTTACACTGGATATGTGACAAACACGAGTGCTGTTTACGGCTAACAAGCACAACAAAGACAGCATGAACTCATCTGTTGGGATCCCAGGAAGAAAACGTGCTGTGAAACCGCAAGCTGGCACATCCCCCAAGACAATTGTTTGTGAGCTTGGTGTAGGGAAAACCCTTTATTTAAGACCCTGTTTGAGGCAAATTCAGACCACGTTTTGATAGGGCAGACTTCCCTAAAATCAGATACCCTGTTCAAGGCAAAGAGGCCAACAATCATACAGAAAAATGCCGTGTCAGTTTAATGTTGTGTCAAAGCTATTCTGTACCCCAGGGTACTATCAACAAAAACCAGCCAGAACGTGGCATGACCACTGAGCACATACAAGCGATCCCCGGATTCATTGCGTTGTTTGGTTGTGATTTCTCTTTTGTTTTGTTTTTGTTTTATGTTTCTGCTTGACTACATAATTAACAAATTAATCCACCACAGCCAACAACTCTTTTTAAAATATCAATAATTGATAAATTAATAACAAATTAATTTTTAGTTTATTTTTTCTTATGTTTATTATTATTATTATTTTTTTATTTTTATCAAAAAAAAAGTAATAATTTTTGGGGGTGGCCCGCAGGGTAGCCCATAGGGTAGCCCATAGGGTAGCCCATGGGGTGGCCCATGGGCCCGGGCCCAGGTTTTGTCCACACTCCAAAAGTATTGTGAAATCAAGTTCAGTAACGGTCGTTGGAAAAACGAATAACAAGAAAAATACAACGTATAGCAGCGCAAAATGTATCTCAAAACGAACTTCGCTCCACATATTGGAGCAGATTCAAGAAGAAATCAGGCAAGTTTATTTCTTTTACCATCAGTTTATTTCGTTGCAATTTTCATAATCGCATACAGATTACAAATAAGCGTGTGGGTTCCCTATGACTCCAACTTCACCTGCTGTGATTTGGAGACCAGTCATAATTATCGCCTGAAAAAGGGGACCGGGTGGGGGGGGGGGGGGGAAGCGGGATCGGAGGATTTTGGAATAACACGAGCTTAAAATATCTTTTTCCCCCCACCCACATTACCCCTCAAACAACTGTCAAATTTTCATTCATTCCCCATAAACCCCTTGTTCACCCAACACACCATGTCGCATCTCAGCGACCTCAACGCACCAATCCTGTCCTCCTCGATCGATGTTTCTCAGTTCTTATACTTGGGTAGTCTTCCATACATTTGTATGAAAAGTCCGAGACACAAGTGAATAGGTAACTAAATTCAGTAAGTCCTTTCCGTGGCTACTTACATCGGTGGTCTTATGTTTACAACTCAGAAATAATGCAGATTCATGCTGGCAAAGTCCTAAGGCGCTCCTACGGAAGCTAGAATGCATGAGAACTAATTTTTTATATTTTCGTCCTCTGAATGGGTAGAAATGCATATAAAAAACTATGAAGTTTATTAGCTGTTATGAGTACAAATCTCCGGCATGATACTCATCGTCGTAGTACAAAACGAAAAGCAGTGGCTTTAAATTTGAGCCCCCCCTCCCCCCATCTGTCTCAACGCCATCAACAACAACAGTTTATTTGCATTCCCAATTACAAATGGTATTGCACATAAAAACAAAAAAACAAAATAAACAAACAAAAAAAACAAAGCATGATAAATTTTGCATTAACTGAAAAACTCGGAAAAAAATTCCGAGTTCCAGATTAACCTGCGATCAGGCTTTCTTTTTTTTCGCGGCGGAGGGAGGGCGAAAAAAAAAGGAAAGGTTGATACAATTACTTGTTGAATCGTCTGCCACTCCCCAATTAAAGTGTCTGTCAACGAGAGTGTCAGCGATGCCATCAGATAAGAGTGAGCCAATCACAATTTACCGGAAGTCGCTTCGTTGGCGGGAATCAGCAGAGGCGCGAAGCGGGCACGAAGTGTGCAAACATTTGTACAAACTGCCTTTTGTTTCCCGACCAATCAGAAAAAAGTCCAGATTCTGGACTTTTTACAGACGACTCGACAAGTAATTGTATCAGGCGTTCATTTTTCCGTTGACTACACCGCCGCGAGAAAAATAACGCCTGATCGCAGGTTAGTTCCAGATGGGCTTTGAACCCACGACCCTCCGTGATCTAGTCAGATGCTCTACCACTGAGCTACGGGAGACTCTATGGTGAGCAAGGGTGAAATGTGGGTCTTGACTAGAACCGCATCACGCAGTCACATAGTCAAATCAGGACAAGCACACAGAGGACTCATAACTGCATCGCGCAGTCACATTAAAGCATACCTGAGATGCAACCATCCAGCCGCCAAGTGAGTCCTTCTGTAGAAATATAGAATGATAAATTTTGCATTAACTGAAAAACTCGGAAAAAAATTCCGAGTTCCAGATGGGATTTGAACCCACGACCCTCCGTGATCTAGTCGGATGCTCTACCAAACAAAAACAAAAAAAAAAAAAGAAGAAAAAATATAAAATTAAAGTAGCGAAAACGGTTAATTTACAATTCTTGTATCTAATGATTCATTTCTTAATGAAAAAGCTTCGTAAATGAAGTGACCTAATCTTTTACAAATGAAAGCATCAGTGCTATTAAAGAGAAAAACAATTCGGGATATTTGCTAATGATATCTTCCACTAAAGAATTTCTAATTGTGTCATATTTGTTGCAAAATAAGATGAAGTGTGCTTCGTTTTCAACTTCATTTGAGCTGCAGTATTGACAGGTTCTCAGATGAACAGGGAGTTTAGGGGTGGAATGTCTTCCAGTTTCAATTCTTAGGTTATGATTACCTGCCCTAAGTTTTGCTACTGCCCGCCGATGTTTCTGGTGTGTAATGAGTTCAGTAGTAATGTACGCTGGTATGTCACAAATGGAGGCTTCTGATTGGTTCTCGCTGTTGCTAACCGGAAAGGCAACCGCTGACCATTTGGTTGCTAAGGGCTTGCGAGCTCAAGCGGAAGTCACATGACCGGAAACGGAAGTGACCGGAAGTCACATGACCCGAACCGGAAGTGACGTCACCGGAAGTCACATGACTGAAACCGGAAGTCACGTGATTTGAACGGGAAAACCGCTGAGCAGTCGGAAAAATGGATCATGGGCGCAGGGTGGGGAAAACCACTGAGGAACGCGGGCTCAAAGTCCAAAGTCCAATTTTCGCATCGGGGGAGGTCCATGGACTCAAAGAAAAGACGCCATGTTGGAAAACAAAAAATAATTTATTCCAAAGGGATAAGTGATTGTCTAACAAAGAGTCTCAATTCCAAATAGGTGAGGACAGGGGTCCAACGCTTTCATGTGTGGAATGACTTCGCTTTGGATCCCCAGAGTTGTTGAGGTGACGGGGGGTCCAAGGCTTTCATGTGTGGAATGACTTCGCTTTGGGTGTTGCCAAGAAAATGGGGTATTTTTCTGCTGGGATCCCCAGGCTTGTAGATTGTTCCCCAGAATCCTTCAACGGCTCCAGCTTCTCCATGACAAATACCATACCACAGAGGATTGGTTGTACAGATACGTTCCACTTCTTTCACAAATTTGGGGTCTTCTTTCCATTGTTGAGGATCAGTGAGTTCAATGACTGAGATGGAATGGTCTTCTGGGCAACAAGGACAATCGATGATTGGATGATGACTCTTTCTCCAGTTGTCGGCACAGGCTACATGACAGGGTTGTCGGCAGCAGGCCAAAATGGTTTGAAAGGTGGTAAGCACCTTGCAGATGATACACGGGAAGGTAGGGGGAGGATTTAAGGTTTTCATGTTTGGAATGACTTCGCTTTGGGTGTGGCCAAGAAAAAGGGTTACTGTGCAGTGTTCACTCGGTTCGTAGTGTGTTCCCCAGAACCCTTGGACGCCTCCCCAGAATCTTGGGTCGGTTCCCTTGAATTCATGACAGATACCATACCACAGAGGATGGTGTTCCCAGATACGTTTGACTTCTTCCACAAATTTGGGGTCTTCTTTCCACTGTTGAGGATTGATGACTTCAATGACTGCCATGCAACGCCATAGTGCACAGTTAAAGCAATCACTGCGATGACCACGACTTTTTCTCCAGCGGGCGGCACAGGCTACATGACAGGGTTGTTTGCAGCAGGTCAAAATGGTTTGATTGGTGACAGGTTCCTTACAGCGCACACACGCTCCGGGCTTAGCCATCATGGTCAATCACTTGTTGGGCTTCTGGACTGAGGACTGGATCATCCAGGGATTGTAACATGAAATGGGACGGTGGTTTTTTTATAGAGAAACAAGGGGGTCACGTGGGAGGGTAAGGACCAATGAGAGAAAGGCCCCATAATGCTTTGGGAGGGGAAGGGGTGGGGGGACCCCCCTCCCCCCTCCTTAGATGGACCATCAGGCTTTGCGCGGATCAAGGTATATAGGTCAAGCGAGGCCCCAGGACGTCACTCTTAGCTTTGAGCCGGTCCTTGGTGACTTTTGTCAGTTGCTGTTGCAAAAATGTCCACAACGAGAAGGCCATTGGGCTGCCTGGGCAGTTATGCCAACATTAACGGAGAAGACGCGTTGAGACGTAGAGCGGGACCCGAGTGGACACCATTGGAACGCCACACGAGGCGGGTATATGAAAGGCGGGAAGAGGCGTGGAGGCCGCTGAACCGCTGGCGCGTGGAGGCCTTTGTTCGTTTGTTTGTTCTGTGTTTGGTGGATGTAGAGAATGGTCACCGTCGGGGATTCGCACACCCAGCGATAGCGAAAATGTTGAACAAGACGCTCATTACCCGGATCATTCCGTTCATTTGTCGGCGCTTGGTATACACAATGGACGAGTCCTGGTGGATCATCAGTATGCCCCAATTTAAGGAACTGGATCATTGCTTGATCAATCACCTGCCACGAGTGCATGCGGGTGAACGCTGGCAGGAGATCGCCTATTTTTTTAAAGAAGTGGAGAAGCAGCGAAAGGAGGAGGAGCGGCAGCAGGAGGAGGAGTCCACTGACGAGGAGGAGGAGGAGGATGCTGGGGCAAGGAGTTATGAACAATATAGACAAACGTACGAATATTATAGAGACAGAGACATTTGTTGATTTTTTTTTATGTCAGTCAAGAAGCATAACATTTTGTAAGTGAAGTTTTTTATTTTTTAATTAAAAAAGAGTTGATGTTTTTTACAAATAGTTGTCTGTGTTCTTTGCCACGCGGGTGGGGCGCACCTATTTACAAATTGGAAAAGCTATCTACAGATTGAAAAATAAAAAACTAAAAATGACTATGTACAGATTGAAAAACTAAAAACTAAAAAATGGCTATGTACAGATTGAAAAAATAAAAACTAAAAATTGAAAACTATGTACAAGTCCAAAAGTAAAAAACTATAAATTGAAAAAGCTTTGTACAATTACAAATGAAAGTCTTCAAGCTCCAGACGTAATTGATCAATGTTCTCGGGTAGACAGAAGGTGCGATTGAATAAGGCTTGAATTTCTGCTCGGGTTTTGGCGTCCACATCACGGGATCCCACGATAGCACTGCTTTGATGAAGGGTGGGCTTTTTGGGTCCCCAAGGGACAAATTGACTGCCAGTGACCAGGGTGGCGGCATTCTCGTTGACTTGGTAGTAATGGTCCGAGCGGTACCATGATTGACTGGGTATGTCAAAGGGGTAGACGGGTTTGCCTTGATCCATGGCCAATTGCACGGTCCAGCCTGTACCTCCTTTCACACGTTTATGATCCTGTTCCAAAATGCCAAAGGCATAGATCGTATTTGCTTTTTTGGCAATTTGATAATTGCGTTGCAGCAATTGCAGGGTGTAAAAATGACTGGGCATTTGAAGATGTGGGTTGGCCAGCATGAGGACTTCCACGGTCGACGGGGTGATGAAGGTAGCTCGAGGATGGTTCGGGGGGACCAGGACTTCTACTTGCATCCCAAACTGTTTACCCAGTTGTTCGACGAGTTCGTCAGTACCTCTGGCTCCCCCGGTGTACACCACATGTCCATGACCAATCTGCAGTTCCAAGGCACCGATCTCGTGTTCTCCGATCATGTCCATGTTGGAGGGCATGTTTTGAGAATGACGACTCAGGGACCAAGGGAGCTCCTTAAATAGGGATAACTGACCAATGGGAAGACAAGAGGTCCTTATTTGGATAGGGAAAAGCTGACCAATGGGAAGATGAGAAGTCCTTATATGGGTAGGATAAGCTGACCAATAAGACCCAAGGGTCATGGGTATAAAAAGGCATGGGCTGTAGGGGTGAAAACAACCTTTGAGCAGGATGTCCGTCGATCGGAAGAGAAAGCAAAGCGTACACCCTGCGGGGAAGAAGAAAAAGAAAGAGAATGTGGACTGTGATCCTGTGGTGCGCGAAGTGGTGGAAGACACCCGAGCTGCGGTGGAAGATATGATGAAAGAATTGAATGACATGGTGGAGCAATCTACACCACCACCATCACCTCAATTCACATTGACGACCGTGTATGACAAAGCCCAAGACCTCATTCCTCCCAGTTCGGTGGACTATATGGTATGCCCTTGCCATGATGTGCGTTTGGAGGCCCGTCAATCTCAAAAGGGATGGCCTTATGTGAAATGTCCCATGCAACCGTGTTTGCTGTTTTGTGGACAAGATCAAGCCTTGGAGTATACGAAAGCCGTGTATAGTCAACCTCATCCAGAAGTGTTGGACATGTGGTGTTGTTTGCAATGCTTTTGCCGTGAACCCGCCACGCTTCAACAGAGTCATTCTACCCAGAACCCCGATCGCTTGTTTCTGAATTGTTCCAAGAAAAAGTGTGGCTTCTTCCGGTGGGCCGATCAACCCTTGGGTCCCAAGTACTGGAGTTGGTTTCATGACCATCCCCCCAAAAAAGCCGATCCACTCGCTGAACCGCCTTTGTCTACCCGTGATGCTCAAGGGTATCCCAAACGTGGAGTGGACATCCCTGGCCCGCCACCTCCAGTCAGAAGGAAAGAGGATCGGCCCTTGACAGACTATGAGAAACAATTGTTGCGAGAAATTCAAGATCTCAAGAATCGTCAAGAAATGATGGTAGCCCCAGCTCCACCACCCCGCAAGTACAGTGACAGTGTTGAGAACTGGCAGAAAGGTCTAGAGACCATCACCTGTGGACGTCTAGGTCTCTTTTAATGAGAGAACGAATAAAAATTTTTTATTTAGTGTGTCACCATGGAGTCTGTGTGTTATGCGTGGGATTCTGTCTTGTCCCTGGTGCAGTGGCAATGCCATCAAACCCTTTGCCAAGTCTTATATGATCACCAACCCGGTACCAAAATTCCCATACCCCCTTGTCCCGAGGACACGCATCCTCTCCACATCTTTGAAGAAACCCATGTAGAACGCAACTTGTATCGATGGGTAGTGTTTGTCTTATGGTTAAAAGCTCATCCTTACGCGTGGCGGTGGTATCGAATCATTCAAAAGGCGCATCCCAACACTGTCCCCACCATACCGACCTTATGGGATGAATGTCAGAAAGTATGGCCCCTCGAAAGAAAAAGGTCTCCCAACAATGGTTGAATCGTTACCACGATCCTCGAGCCCCCGGCAGTTTAGGAGGCGTGCAACGGTTTGCTAAAGCCCATCGTCTCCCTTTGAAAAAAGCCCAACGGGTCTTGGAACGGGATTTGGCCTATACGTTACATAAACCGCGACGTCGTCGTTTTCCGACCGTACCCGTGATCGTAGGAGGTTTAGATGATCAATGGGTAGCGGATTTAGTGGAAGTGCAACCGTTGGCCAAGTATAATCGGGGTATACGATACTTGCTGACGGTGTTGGATGTGTTGTCCAAGTACGCGTGGGTACAACCGTTGAAAGACAAAACCGGGGTCGCCTTGGTCCATGCCTTTGACAAGATTTTGAAACAAGGACGACGTCACCCTAATCGATTGCAAACGGATCGAGGGAAAGAATTTTATAATCGGACCTTTCAACGATGGCTTGACGAGCAAGGCATTCAACATTTTTCCACCGAAGGGGATGCCAAAGCCAGTGTGGTGGAACGATTTAATCGGACCTTGAAAGAACGTTTGTACCGTTATTTTACCGCTGCCAACACCTTACGGTTTCACGATGTCTTACCCGAGTTGGTGCAAGGCTATAATGCCACACGTCATCGAAGTATTGGTATGGCCCCTCAAGACGTGACGTGGGACAACGAAGAAGCGGTGTGGAAACGATTGTACGGCCAACGGTTGAAAGGCCAGAAAAAACCTAAATTCAAAGTCGGGGATCGTGTACGTCTCAATAAGATTCATCGTACGTTTGAAAAAGGCTATTTACCCGGTTGGACCGAAGAAGTGTTTGTGGTGCATCGTGTGGTCCCGGGACCCGTGCCCACGTATAAGATTCGTGAATGGGATGACACCCCCGTCCAAGGCACGTTTTATGAGGAGGATTTACAAAAAGTCCATGTGTCCGAGGTGTTTCGCATCGAAAAGGTACTTAAGCGACAAAAAGATCGTTGGTTGGTCAAGTGGAAAGGGTGGCCAGACAAGTACAATAGTTGGATTGCAAGCCAAGACGTAACGTCTCTCCAACCACCCAAGAGGAAAAAGACAAGGCCGCCCAAACGACAACCTAAGACTAAAGAGACAAGCCCACCCAAAAGACGACGACGACGCGACTAAAATGACGTTCGTCCCCAACTCTTCGTTTTACGTGACGTTGAGGAGTCATGCTAGTACCAAAGAGTTTCCTGGGAACAAGAGTCATCATTTCAGAAACCGATTGCCCAAACCCATCCGATTTGTCGGACGAGGATGGATGGTGGGCATGGTGAGTTTATCCTTACCCAGTATTCCAGTGATAGTGGAAGGAGGGGGAGTGGGCGATTCCCATCCTCTGTTGTACGTACGATGGCACGAACGGGTGTATTCCAAAGACGATCAAGGGAACGATCGCTGGTGGCGTCAACGGCGCGAACTCACTGTCTACGGGCGAGATATGAGAGAGCAATTGTCCTCGTCGACGGGATCGCACTTTTTTCATCAACTGGTGTATCGTTACGAGCAAAGCCGTGCGAAACAAACCGAACCCCTCAACAAATGGGCGGAGAACAATGGCGTCAAATTGTACCCAACCTTTGAATGGACCTCAGAAGGGGATTTGGTGTTGAATACCGTGAATGTGGATTACAAACGACAAGTGGCACGCGTGTTATGGGGCAGAACCTTGGCCCTGAAAATGGGTTGGATTGAACAAGTGTCGACGGGCGTGTATCGATTGGGCCCCAATATCTTGCAAGAATTTCATTCGGACTCCATTCCCACCCCGTCCGATGTCCTGGATGGTAGCAACAAGCCCGCCTTTTGGAAAGTGGATGGGGATTATATGGTGTTGAGTAGGACCTGTAATTGGCGGTTTGTGAATTTGAACAACACCTTTCGTCCCTCGTTGGAATTTCCCTCGACGCGTCCTTTGCACGTGTATTGTGACGTAGGGACCAGCAGCATGGTAGGGGGTTGTATCACAGATCTCTTACGAGAAATCAAGTACCAGCCTCAAAATACCACGCACTTTGAACCTCGACATATTCAATATGTCCCGGTACGCAATGAAGTGGTGGAAATCGTGGAAACCCAGATGGCCGAAACCAATGGGGATCTGGTCAAGTTTGGCGAAGGGCGTACCCTCCTGACCCTCCACTTTAAAAGGGAAGTGGCAGTGTGAAGAAGACAAAATGTCGTTCTACGTGACGTTACCCAGTCATGCCAACCGACGTGAATTTCCCAACAACCAAGCCAATTCCTTCAAGATTCGTCTACCTTAACCGTTACAGCTCACGGGGGGTGGATGGCAAGTGGGTTTGAGTGCCATTTCCTTACCAGACACGGGGGTCAACATTTTTAATCTGCTGCCAGCGGATCAGCTCGTGTTTGGCACCTCTTGTTATCGATTGACCTCCTCAGCGGGACGTAAGGTCTTTAGCTTCAATATGAAAATGGACGATTTGAAACATGATGATTCCATTGTGGATGGCGTGACCTTCATGAAAGCCTTTTTGCATTGGGTGAGGCAACGTATGAACTATGCTTACATGAACTACCATGGCGCACCGTATACGGAGCGGGGAAAGAAGACGTGTACGACCTTTGAGTGGGACGGCGAGGATTTGGTGATGAACAATCGCAATGTCATACGGTACAAGTACGTGCTTCCATACAAAGACAACACGACGATGTTCGCCCCTCACTTGGCCATTCATCATCTCATGGCCGAAAAAATGGGATGGTTTAAAAAAAACGACGCAGGAAACTATGAGTTGGGACCCAACTTGAACATGGAATTCCGTGATGACAAGGTTCCCAACAATAGTGACATTGAATTAAGAAATAGCAAAAACGACCCGCAGTATTATCAAGTGAGCACGGATGGTGGTGGGACCACGTGGATTTGGTTGAGTTTCAGTGTGAATTGGCGTTTCACCAATTTGAATGTGGCTTTTCGGGCGGTGGTGGGTGACCCCACACGATCGTTGCACGTGTACTCCGACGTGGCAGGCAGCAGTGTGGTGGGCAATCGCGTGACTGATTTGTTACGTGAGATCCAGTACAAGCGAGAAGGACGTGGCATCATGTACTTTGAACCGTTGCACATTCAATACCTACCTCTTCGTAACGAGGTAGTGGAAATTATTCACGTTCAAGTGTCTGAAACGATTGGTACCGGAGGAGACTTGGTCAAGTTTGGTGAAGGCCATACCATTGTCACGTTACACTTCAAAAAGACATAAAAAGGGGGTCTTGACAAGGGAGTGTCCAATCACAACAAAAGATGCCCAAGACAAGAGTGCGTCGAACGAGACGAAGAAAGAGACGTCAACGAGGGGGTTTATTCCCACTCGCCGCCCTCATTCCAGCCTTGGTGGCTGGAGGGAAAGCCTTGGCGTTGGGCGCAGCGGGTGGTGCGGCGAGTTACGGTGCCAAAAAAGGGTTGGAAGCAGCCTTTCGGAAAAGAAGACGATGACGGTATAAAAAGAGACGAGTCCTGTGACAAAAACAAAACGTGATCCTTGATAACGCGTGAAGAGTACAGCACGATGCGTGGGGGAAGTTTGACACGATTTCGGACAGACGAGTGGTATGATCAACATGGTCAAAGTAGAAAAGGGTTGGTGACGGATCTGATGCGTGGGGGTTTCCAAGGCCTTAAAAGCACGCGAAATCCTTTGAAATTGCCTAGTAATATAGAGAGAGGATTGGAAACGGGCTTCACACGAGGTGTCAAACGCAAAGCCGAAGACGTCATTAAAAAGGAAATCACCAAACAAGCCAAGAAAGCCTTGAGCCATAAGAACGTGAAAGAAGCCGTGCGTGTGGCCAGTGCTTTGTTTCCCAAACAAACCAAACGTGCGCGAGATATTTTTGGAGTGTAATGGAACCCATGCATTCACGACCTCGACGGATTCGTAGTGATCAAGGTTTGTCTCAATGGGGGGGACTGTTTCCTTTTTGGAAACTCATGCGACGACAACGTGGCGGATGGTTGAGTCCCGAGGTGATGAGAGTACCCGGGTTTGATTTGAGACAACGCTTGGCACGACGACGACGCTATAAAAACCCCTCACGACGGTGGGGTACCACCACTCGACGACGACGACGACGTTAAACATGCCTGACGTGAGTACGCAAACCGCACCGGCTCACGCGCGTTCCGAAGGGACCGTGAACCCCGCGTTACGGATTTTCAAGGTGCCACCGACCGACATTAGCATCAATGCCTATCGCATGGTCACCATCCAACCCACCACCACGGGTATCAATCCCATGGAATTCATCATTCCGGGGTTGGACGATTTTGTGGATTTGGGACGCAGTTACTTTACCATGGAATTGAGTTTGAAAAAGGAGGGTGGCGGGAACTTGGACGCCGCGGAGATATTGTTCCCCGTCAATAATTTGGCCCATTCCATCATCAAACAAATTGACTTGCAGTTGAATGGCACGTTGATTAGTCCTCAATCCGACACCTATCATTACAAAGCTTACCTAGAAACCTTGTTGAATTATGACCGAGAAGATGGCAAGACCGTGTTAGGACCCCAAGGATGGTTCAATCAAGTGGATTTCCCACCCCAATGGACTGCCAACAATACCAACACCGCGGCGAATGCTGGTGCCGGACATCTAGACTACCAGAGACTCCCTGCCCATCACAAAGGAGCCTTGGCCGCCATGAAAGCCGAACTCGCCAAGTATGCTGATGGTGTCACTCACAGTCTGGTGTTTACCCCGCACTTGGAAGTGTTTCACACCGGCAAACTGTTGGTGCCTGGCATAGAAATCAAGATGAAATTTCATTTCAATGGTCCGAACCTGTTTTTGAATGGAGTGGGTGAAGCTGGGCGATTGATGGAAGGGGATGTCAAACTACGGTTTCATCTATGTCAACTGCGTTTGAATGACGCCATCTACATGAGTTTGTCTTCCCAAAGACACAATGAAGAAAAAATCGCCTCCTACCCGACCGTCCGCAGTGAAATCCGGACCTTCAGCATGCAAAACAACCTGGTCCGCTTTGATATCCCCAACCTGTTTCAAAACAGAATACATGACCGATTGAGTGTGGGGTTGTTGGACAGCCGAGCCTTCAATGGAGATGTGACCCGAGATCCTTTCTGCTTCCAGAAATTTGGTCTGACTTCCATTAAACAGATTGTGAAAGGAGAAGAATACCCTTATGAAACCCTACAGTAAGTGCACAACAATGGCACCCGAGATAATCTAGGCTACTTCCGTTTTCTGCAAGCCAGTGGCGCTTGGTGTAAAAAGAAAGGCAATATGGTGGAACTGCTCGATTGGGGCCAAGCTAAAAATTGTACCTTGTTCATGTTTGACAATGTAGCCAATGGATGTGCTGACAGTCAAAACCTCAACCCCAAGCAAACGGGAGATTTACAACTCGTCTTGGAATTTGGAGCCGCACCTGGTCTCAATATAACCGTACTCGTGTATGGGGAATTTGAGAACTTGCTGGAGATTGACAAGAACGGAGCCGTGTTGTATAACATTTACCAACACTGATGGAACATGTGGCCTTGAATAATGTGCAATTGGATTATTTAGCCCGAGACGACCCGCAATTGAAACCTGTCTTTTACGGGACGGTGGCCTGTGATCGTTTACCCAAGAGTCCTGTCAAGACCACTTCGCAAGGGTACATTGTGAATACGGACCCGCACGATCAACCCGGACAACATTGGTTAGCGGTCTGGACGGATGGAAATGTGTGTGAAGTCCTCGATAGTTATGCCTTGCCATTGGACACGTACGTGCAAGCCACCCCGTTACGAGATTGGATTGTGAAACATTGGAAGTATGTGGTGACCAATGGCAAGTCCCTCCAAGCCATTTCAAGTAAGAGTTGTGGTGATTACGCCTTGTTGTACTTGAAAGCCAAAGCCCGTGGACGGACCTTGCAAGAGTTTTTAAATGAGTTTTCTGATCATGATTACGTAAGCAATGACCATCAAGCTGGTCAACGCCTTCAACAACTCCTTGTAGGTCAAGAAGCGAGATGGTATCAACTCTGTTGTCATCCGTATCATCAATGTAATTGTTAAATAAAAAACATGTTGGAAAAACTGTGTCGGAGTCGTAGCTCAGTCGGTAGAGCCTTTGGATCCCCCCGAAAAAATAGGAGGTCGTGCGTGGGTTCGAGTCCCACCGACTCCAATAAAAAGGTGCCTTTTTTTAAGGGTATTTAGTCCTCATCATGCAAACGGGGAAACCGTTTCGTTTTCATACCCCCTCCAGTATTTTGGTCGTGGGTCCTTCGGGATGTGGCAAAACCGTGTTTACGGAAAAACTCTTGGTAGAGAACCCAGACTTGTTTGAAACCCCACCGACCCAACTGCATTATTGTTATGGGGCCTGGCAAGATCGATTTCGAAACATGCAAGATCAAGGGGTGGTGTTTCACGAAGGGATTCCCGATCATGATGCGTTGGTCCAATGGTTTCCTCAAGGACATGGGGTCCTCGTCTTGGATGTTTTAATGGATGAAGGGAGTCACGATAAACGCGTGTTGGATTTATTCACCAAACATTCGCATCATCAAGGGGTGACGGTGTTGTACTTGTGCCAAGACATGTTTCCCGTGGGTCGATATGTCAAAAGTATATCCCGCAATGCCCATTACATCGTGGCGTTCAAGAACCCCCGAGATCAATTAGGGGTACGCAGTGTGTTGCTTCAATCGTTTCCTACCACCTGGAAAGACACGTTAGAGACGTTTCATCAGGCCACTACACGACCGTATGGGTATTTGGTGTTGGATTTACACCCCGCCTCCTCCGATCAACAACGTTTGTTGAGTCACCTGTTAAAAGACGAAGGATGGACTCGCACCTATCAAAAACGTCTATAAAGGGACGACACCCCATTTGAACAGGAAAAAGAGAGCGACCATGGCCGATGATGACCGTCAACCTCCGCAATCGTACGATACCGTGGCCCCTGCAGGTGTTGGGGCGGCCAGCAGCAACCAAATGTCCCCAAGGGCCTGGCAAGATTTGTATTTGACGGGAGACCAAGGCCTTCTCGACGTCGCCATGGAGGAAATGCAAGCCGATGCCCTCTATCGGTTTATGGAATCCCTCCCCCTGGCGACGTCATCGCGCCCCCTTTACAGACCTCTTCCCCCGCAGGGGTAGGAAGTCCAGGAAGTCAATCATTCCGTAGCATACACACCACCCCGCCGTCTTCCCCGGACACTCCACCTAGTTGGGGAAGTGCAACCTTGACGCCTACTCCTCGAACAGCGAGAGGTGGTTGGACAGCAGCGGGTGCTGGGGGTGATGGTGGTGGTGGACGTGGCGGTGGTGGACGTGGTGGTGGTGGTGGACGTGGTGGTGGTGGTGGACGTGGCGGTGGTGGACGTGGTGCTGGTGCTGGTGGTGCTGGTGGTGGAGGTGGTGGTGGTGGAGGTGGAGGTGGTGGTGGTGGAGGTGGAGGTGGTGGTGGTGGTGGTGGTCGTCGTCGTGGTGGGGGTGGTGGACGACGTGGACGACGACGACGAACCCCCACTTCCCCTTTGACACCTGCCTCCAATCCAGCCACCCCTCGAGGATCTTGGACGTCTGGGAGTCCACCACCTCGTACCTTGCGTCAAGCAGATTTACAACGACGTTTACGGATGATGTTACAAGATCAAGAACAATTAGCACAAGGACGTGAAATTGCCAATGTTACCATGACCAATAGCATTGTGACCAGTTATAAACAGGGAGGAGCACCGAGCGTACAAACTTCTTCGTCCCGAGTTTCGCCGTGATGAAAACCGCCGTGTCGTTATTGAATGGATCGAAACATCATGGCCTTCAATTCCCCCCGGACCTGTTACAACGCATGGATTCCTTGTATGCTTTTTACCACCAACAATGGTGGTGTTATCGAAAAATGTTGAATCATTTCAAGTGTGTCAATGCCTTGTTCAATGGCATGGCGTTACTCCTGATGGCCGCAGGCATGATTGCTGGACCCCTTTTGGAAAACAGTACGTTGGTAGCATGTTTGGCGGCGGTGGGCACGGTGGTCAAAGGATGGAATGATTTTAAACAATACCGATTTAAAGTGACCATGAGTCGGTTTGCGTTTACCACCTATGCCAAAGCCTTGACCGAATTGAAAACTCATGTGCGTGGTGTTCCCTTGGAGGATCTGGAACGATTTTTAATCAAGATACAAACCTTGGATGATACCATTGTGGATTTCACCCCTCCGTTACCCAAACGATGTCTCCAAGATTACCACCGTCATTTTGTGTACCAACCCGTGGAAGCCCTATGCTATGTGGACGGATGTTCTCGTCCCTTGAGACCCAAAGACTATTGGATAGATAAAAAGCCGCTCCCTCCCAGTCCCACACTCTTAGAACCATGGCCCCCCGAAGAAGACGGACAAAAAGAAGAACCCAGCAAGGAGAAGGCATACCTTGGTTCGTCGACGTGAAAAAGGCGTATGAAGTCACAAGTGATTTGGTCAAGGACTTGAAAAAACCACAAATGAGTGCTGCCCAAGGGAGAAAGATCGTATCGGGGTACAAACAACAATATCAAGCGTATAAAAGACGAGGGGGTACCAAAGGGTACAACAGTTGGTTGATCGACAAAGGTTATGCCAAAAAACCTAACAAGTGTTGTATCCAATGAAACGTCTTGGGCGTCAATTACCGTTTTTACGGTCCATGTTACAAGAAGCCAATGGCTCCAAACGTCAAGGTTTGTTACAACATGCCAATGCCGATCAAATCAATGCTGTGAGTGAATTGGTCTTGAACTTCTTAAAAAACAAGATTCCTGTGACCCCACCCATGCTGGCCAAACTTCAACCCTATAAAAAGGTGCTACGTGATTTGGGACGTCGTCGACATTCCGTGAAAAAACGTCGTCAGTGGTTAGTCCAACAAAAAGGACGAGGGTTGCTTCAAGGACTACATCACGTGTTATGTCAATGTGTTCGTTAACGCTTGCCACGTGGATGTGTCTGTTACAAGAGGCCAATCGGGCCACCGACAAGTGGAAAGACGAGTGTTATTATTGGAAGCATAAATATCACCTGTTGCATCGAGAGTACCAACATATCTTAAAGTCCCGTCTTTGTGAGAACTGTCGTGCGGTAGAAGACGGGGAACTTTGCCCCGATTGTAGTCAACAACCATGGATGAGGTCTACATGATTCCCCACAAGGACTTGGAACAACTCATTCAATATTACAAAGGAGAACTCACCGAAAATGCCGTGTTGAACAAAGCTGCTACGTTAGCCGCCAAAAAACATGTGTTGTTAGCTAACCCCCAATTGCCCCCAGCCCTGGTCAATGCTCAAACCAAACCGTTGAGTCAAGAATTAACCAAGTTAACCAAACGCATTCGTCAATTTCCTGGCGGGGTGGGGGTTGGTGCACCGGGTGGCCCGCCAGGCGAAGAAGGCGAGGAAGAAGCCGGGGATTTGGTGACGGGACCTGTGGAACAATGGTTGAAGCGCATGATAAAAGGCAGCCCGTCGACTCCCAAACCTCCCATTACCCCTGCAACCAAGAAAGGCAAAGGAGCAGCCACCACCAGTAAAATTCCCATTGTCAAGAAAGGGAGCCCTTCCACCAGTCGAGGGGATATCCGGTCGCGTTTAGAAGCCATTCGAGAACAGCGCAAGACCTTGGAAAAAAAATTAGCTGAGAGTCCTTGGGGCAAAGGCAAAGGCAAAGGCAAAGGCAAAGAACCTCCCCGAGAAGTGGAACGATTGAAACCCTTACCCGGTTGGGAAGATTGGGCCCGAGGCAAAAAGTTACGACGTCGATTGGATTACGACAGTGACTAAAAAAGATGCCCACCAAGAGGAGAAGGGGTATCAAACGGAAACGCACCCAACGAGGAGGGGCCTTGGATGTACAAAAATGGGTTGCTAAAACGGGAAAGGAATTTCATTGGCCTGGTTATCAGTACATGGGCCCTGGCACACATTTGGCCAAACGTCTGAAACGTGGGGATCCAGAGATCAATCGCTTGGACCAGATTGCTAAACAACACGACATTGATTACAGCCGTGCCAAGAATTTGCAAGATAAATGGAAAGCCGATACGAAGATGATCCAAGCCATTGATCGATTACCCGGCAAGAAAACCAAGACGGAACGTGTGGTCAAAAAAATCATGCAAGCCAAGAAACGTTTAAAATTGTAAATTTAATGACACCCCAGTTACATGTTGAGTAAAAAATAAAAATGAAAATGTCACTGTCTCATTTTGTTCATGAGTTGTGTCTTCAAAAAAGTTCTACCACAATGTTCTGCCAAAATACTGAGACGATTCAATGTTCTGCCAAAATACTAAGAGATGTTCTGCTAAATAGTCATACGATTTCAAAAAAGTTCTGCCAAAATACTGAGACGATGGTTAAGACACCAAATCATACATCAAATCGACGCCCTCGTCGGGTGACATGTCCTCCAACAAATCAACAATGCCATCAGGGGGCACCAATGTCTCCAGATCAAAGGAAGAAGAATCCTCGACATCCTTCAGCACCTCGGCCCACTCGTCAGGCGATATGTTCTGCAAAAAGGAAAGGTCGTCCAAGTCCCAGTCAGGGGGTTCCGCGACTTGCATGGTCCCCGAATCCAAATCAAGCAGAGTACGAGAGTCCTCCTTAAGGAGTTGAACGAAGGACTCCCTGGGCGATACGTTCGTATCCGCAGATTCGAGCGAGTCACAAAAGGCTTTGATATACGCTGTCACAGCTGTGTGTCCCGATTTCAAATAATCTGTAAGGGGGATGGTTAGTGTCAAAGGTCCTAAGGCATTCAATTTCTCTGCCGTTCTCTTTTTCTCCACCAGGTGGACTCGACGGCGCCTCTGTTTCTCCCTCAACAGCTCTCGATGGGTCTCCCGATATTGTTGCTCATACGCCAGACGCTGTTCCCGATTGTTTTCCCGGTAGCGCTTTTGCTTCTCCGCCAGCTGGGGTCGATTTTTTTCCCGGTAGCACTTATTGTACTCCGCCAGCTGGGTTCGATTTTTTTCCCGGTAGCACTTTCGGTACTCCACCAGACGGGCTCGATTTTTTTCCCGGTAGCACTTATTGTACTCCGCCAAGCGCTCTCGATGCCTTGCCCGGTAGCGCTTTTTGTTCTCCGCCACGCGGGCTCGATGTTTTTGCCGGTAACACTGGTCGGCCACCGCTATGAAGTCTCGATGTGTTTCTCGGTACTTTTTTTCGAGGCGGTTACTTTCTCGGGGTGTTCGGCCCGGTACCGTGCACATTTGGCGATGTTGCGTGATCGTTTCGTCCGATACCGTTGGTTCGAGGCGGCTATGCGGTCGGGATGCCTGGCCCGGTACCTGGCTTGGGAGGCCTGTCGCCTTGCTTGCTTAACCCTGAGGTCTGCCAGTTCGTTGTCGTCGTGGGGGTCATAGTCGTCGTGGGGGTCATAGTCGTCGTCGTAGGGGTCATCGTCATCGTCGTCGCTTTGTTGGTAGTTGACTGGGGGTCTGCGACGGTGGCTGCGACGGTGACTGCGGGGACGGGACTCTCTTTCTGCAAGCATCGGGCGATGGTGGCGGTGCTGGCAGAGGTGACAGTGGTCGCTTGAACTGGTACCTCCAATAGGGACAACAAAAATCCAACCCCTCCACGAACCACTCGCACGTCAGTTGGGGATAATGACCCGGGGTCCAATGCTCTCGCACGTAGGTGGCTCGTGCTGCCTGGGCTGCCTGGGCTGCCTGTCTGAATCGCTTTCTTTCCTCCTCCAACAGCTCACCAAACTCAGTAACGCCTTGGTCCAACAGCAACTCCACCTTCACTTTCTTCAAGATTTCCTCCACCTCGAGATCAGCTTCAAAGTCTTCGAATTTTTCCAAAAGTTTCTCATGAGCAGAGTCCATCTTTAGATGACTCACCTCCGAGGTTCGATCTCTTTTATAGTGTCTCATTCGTTCCCGTGATGCATGGTGGGCCCATCTAAGGAGGGGGGAGGGGGCTCCCCCCACCCCTTCCCCTCCCTCCCTGGGGCACCCTGTGCCCTGGTTAGTGATTGGTCCACCCCCTTCTCCCAAGTGACCTTTATTTCTCTATAAAAAACGAGCCCCGACCTCCAGCTAGTTCATCTGATCATGTCCTCTCGCCAAGAGCAGGAGGCGGCGGGGCCCAGTGGCCTCGCACACCATGAGGTGCTCCAATTACTGGGTCTGAACACCTCGGACTCTGAGAAAGAAGAGACGGCAGCGAATTCCTGTGATGAACCTTTGTTACGCACCGAAGAGATGGTGGACAGTGACGAGGATGAAATCTGTCAAGAGGCCTTGGATCGTTTCGAACGGCAACGTGCCTTTCAAACCCACCTCCTTCAACAAAGTGGTGGAGGTTTGGATGCCAATGCGGAGGGCGCCTTCGAGTTTAAGTTAGACAATTATGTCAACCGTATCAGCCCGCGAATGGGTGTTCGTGAACGTCATTTCAACACCCGTTTACGCCAAACGGGGAACTTGATTCCAGATCAAAACATCACGGAAGCCCTACAAGATGGTTTACGTCGAGCAGTGAATCAAGTGTTAGCCACGACTCCCGACTTGAACGATCAAGATCGCCTCTACTTCACCATCGGTTCAAACCGCTTACATAATAACTTCCAGGGCTGGGGATTATGTGCTGGTGAATGGCGTGAAGACGGGGAGCGTGTGGAGAACCTGTTCCACCGTTTAGCGCTAGCCCTCAACAGCAATGAACAATTCGAAATGGATGACTCCTTTCAATTATCCATTACTCAAGTCCATCATGCCCCTCAGGGAACCGGCAGTCGACGCCAGAACAAACCCGGCCACCCCACCATGCAACTATTGACGAGTCAGAAACGAAGCGTCATCAGAATTAACAATAGAGATGAACTCTGTTGTGCTCGAGCTCTCGTCACTGCTAAAGCCAGAGTGGACCAGCACCCAAAATACCGCAGCATTCAACAAGGAAGACCTCTGCAGAGAACCCTGGCTCTGGACCTCCATCACGAAGCCACGGTGCCCTTCGGTCCTTGCGGCTACGAGGCGTTGACGGCCTTCAGTGCGGCCCCATCCCTGACCGGCTATCAAATCATCCTGGTGGATGCTCACCGGTCTTATCAGATCACCACCTTTGGTCCCCTTCAAGACAAACAATTGATTTTGCTGCACCACCAAGGCCATTACGATGTCATTACCCGTTTACCAGGATTTTTCGGGTCCAGTTACGTCTGTGCCCACTGTTGGAAACCCTATGACCATGAGGGACGACATCGCTGCACCAAACGAAAAGACCATTGCCGGGCCTGTTGCCAAAAAGAGTGCCCTGATTTCCTTCATGCTTACCCTCGAGGCCAGAAAGCCACCCAACGTTGCACCAGTTGTCATCGGGACTTTTTCGGAGACACTTGCCTCCAAGCACATCTCGGCAAGGACCACGCTGGCAAAACGAACCCACAGTCCTCCGTGTGCTTTCGTCGCCGTCGCTGTCCTAAATGTCTGAAGCAAGAAGTAGGACCCCAAGCCCTTGAAAAACACCAATGCTGGTACGTGGACTGCCCGTCTTGCCACGAGTACGTGCACGGTAAAACCCATCTTTGTTTTATTCAAAGACCCACAAAGCCTCAAGAAAAGAAGAGAAAGAGGAAACGTCAAGGAGGTCCTCGCGCCAAACGAGGAGCAGCCGCGGAGCCTGAAACCGCACCGGAGGAGGAGGAAGATGTGGACGACCTGCCACCCTTGCACGTGTTTTTTGATATTGAAGCCATGCAACCCGACGAACAACACATTGCTAATCTCATCGTGGCCGAAACCGAAGACGACGTTCAACCTATTCGTTTCCCAGGCGAATATTGTACCCGAGATTTTCTCGAATGGCTGGATACACTCACGTTGAACGACACCCGACAAGTCAATGTCTTAGCTCATAATTTCCAAGGGTACGATGGTTACTTTGTGGTTCATCAATACCATAGTGACAACCGGATCGTTCAACAACTCCGGAACGGGTGCAAACTCTTGGAAGTCAAACACGATCGTATCCGATTCATCGATTCTCTCAGCTTTTTCCAAATGCCTTTGTTCGCCTTTCCCAAAACCTTTGGATTAACGGAATTGAAAAAAGGTTACTTCCCACACAAGTTCAATATCCCCACACACCAAACGTACGTGGGCATCGTCCCGGCCCTCGATTACTACATGCCAGAAACCATGTCTCCCGAAGGCAAGCAAGCCTTGGAAAAGTGGCATCAAGAGCAACGCGAGAAGGAGGTGGTCTTTGACTTCCAGAAAGAATTGGTTGAGTACTGTGAATCAGATGTGCGTCTCTTGAAACAAGGATGTCTGACTTTCAAACGGTTGTTTGAAGCTCAAGCGGGGTTCAACCCCTTTGACCACATCACCATCGCTTCTGCCTGCAACATGGATTTACGCATGAACCGCATGATCCCAAACAGTATTGCCAGTGAACCCACCCTTGGTTGGAAAAAAAGCATCAATCAATCGAACGAGGCCATCGAATGGTTAACCTGGTGCCAACAACACCAAGCCCCCCATATTCAACATGGGAAAAATGCTGGCGAGTATCGCATCCCTGGCACCAAGCTCCATGTGGACGGTTTCGATATCACTACCACACTGTCTACGAATTTCACGGCTGTTTCTGGCATGGATGTACTCGCTGTTACCCCAACCGTCACGAAAAACATCTGCGCCACTGTGATCGAACCATGCAAGATGTCTACGAGACCACGCAACAAAGGACCCAAACGCTTCGCGCCCAAGGGTACACCATTGTGGAAATGTGGGGATGCGATTGGAGAAGTCTCAAAGACACCTCACTTGACACCCGTACGTTTGTAGCTAACCTTCAAAGCACAAAAGACCTGAATCCACGCGACGCTTTCTGTGGAGGGCGTACCAATGCGGTGAAATTGTACCATCAGGTGACCCCCAACCAAAAGATCCATTACATCGATGTCACCTCCTTGTGCCCTTGGGTCAACAAGACGCGTGTCTACCCTAAAGGACATCCTACCTTCATTTCACAACCGGGTCACACGGACGTCCACCAGTACTTTGGGCTCATCCAATGCAAAGTCCTGCCTCCCCATGACCTCTACCATCCCGTCCTGCCTTACCGCCATGACAGCAAACTGCTCTTTCCACTCTGTGCCAGTTGTGTGAAAGAAGAAATGGAAAAAAGGCCTTTAGAGAGATGCGCGGAATGCAACCACACCGACGAGCAACGCGCCCTGACCGGCACATGGAGCAGTCCAGAATTGTCTAAAGCGGTGGACTTGGGATACGAAGTCCAGTACATTTACGAAGTCTGGCATTTTAAAGAAACTTGTGAAGGACTGTTCCGAGACTACGTCAACACTTGGTTGAAAATCAAGCAAGAAGCCAGTGGGTGGCCCGCTGGAGTAGAAACAGAAGAACAAAGACAGGCCTACATCGAAGACTACTACAAGCATGAGGGCATCCGCCTGGAGTACGACAAGATCCAAAAGAATCCAGGGTTACGTACCCTTGCTAAAATGATGCTGAATTCCATGTGGGGCAAGTTTGGACAACGTCTTAACAAAACCCAAGTCCAAGAATTTGATGACCCCCAAGCCTTTCATCGGTTTTTGGACACCGATAGCTTGGATGTACGTCACGTGGCCATTATGAATGACCAAATGGTGGAGGTCCATTACCAGCACCAAAAGGAAGACATCCCCGTCTCACCCAACCTGAACATCTTCATCGCCTGTTTCACTACCTGTTGGGCCCGTCTCAAACTGTACGAGGCATTGGAACAGTTGGGAGAACGTGTCTTGTACTACGACACGGACACTGTTATTTTCTTGGAGGACAAGGGTCAAACCAACCCGGCCTTGGGCAATTACCTCGGAGAGTTTACGAGTGAATTAGATGATGACGACTACATTGTGGAATTTGTGTCGGGAGGTCCCAAGAATTATGGTTACACCACAAAGAAAGGCAAAGTCGAATGCAAAGTGAGAGGTTTTCGTCTCAACAGTGAAGGAAAAACGCAATTAAATTATGCTGTCATGCGTCAAAATGTGTTGGATGAAATCCAGAAGCCCCTCCTGAAACCACGCCAAACGCAGGTCATCAAAACCCACCAGATTGTCCGGGATCCGAAAACCTATGAACTGTACACGTATCCTGAAAAGAAACAATACCAGCTGGTGTACGACAAGAGAGTGGTAGATCCCATCAGCTTCAAGACTTACCCCTACGGCTACCTATGAGATGCCTTCTTCGTCGCCCTCTTGCCATCATACTGTGATGTTACTTGCTTGGACCTCCTCCATTGGAACGCTTACAACATTGTCTTCTGAGTTCACCATGACACTGTCCACAACATCGCGTGGAATGAAACAAAGATCCTGATTTGAATGGAACACTCATCAAATGGAAAGTTATCAAAAAGGATTTTCTCATTCAGTCGGACGTTTGTAAAACCCAAGGAAATCTAGAATTAAATTATTTTTTGTTTTCCAACATGGCGTCTTTTCTTTGAGTCCATGGACCTCCCCCGATGCGAAAATTGGACTTTGGACTTTGAGCCCGCGTTCCTCAGTGGTTTTCCCCACCCTGCGCCCACGATCCATTTTCCGACTGCTCAGCGGTTTTCCCGTTCAAATCACGTGACTTCCGGTTTTCAGTCATGTGACTTCCGGTGACGTCACTTCCGGTTCCGGTCATGTGACTTCGGTCACTTCCGTTTCCGGTTATGTGACTTCCGCTTGAGCCCGCAAGCCCTTAGCAACCAAATGGTCAGCGGTTGCCTTTCCGGTTAGCAACAGCGAGAACCAATCAGAAGCCTCCATTTGTGACATACCAGCGTACATTACTACTGAGTTCTAGTGAGTTAGAGGTAGTTACATCTGTTTTGAAGGTAGAGTAAAATGTAACTGTCGAGTTTTTTGTTGCATTTGATCATCTCATATTGATGAATTTTTAAGTCATTTTTAAAGTTTTCAGTTACTTTGGATCGGTACTGTTTAGTTCTTAGTTCATCCCCGTTAGCATCAATCATAGCTTGGAAATCGGAGTGAAAACTGTTACTATATTGTTTCAGCATATCATACATTGTAAGCATGAAGGATTTTTTTCCAGAGTCTGCCAATTGGGTTGATATTTGAAGGCATTGTCCAGCAACGCTTGAGCTCGGAAGCCTTAGTAGGTGAAGCCAAAACTTTATTATATTAGAGAAGACAATTAACTTGAGAGGGGGTCTTCCAGTTTCATTTCGTGCTGCGACGTTTGGTGCTCTTCTGTTTAGGCCAAGGTATGATTTGTAAAACTGTTGAGTGAAAACGGTCAATGGGGTCTTTCTCCCATTTTTTGAGCTTGAGGCTATCATATGCCCCCATACTTCCGAACTGTATAGAAGAACGGGGGCAAATAAGGCATCAAACAAGAAATTACATTTGGATATAGAAAGTTTGTTGAATTGAATATATCTTTTACAAGATTTTACAAGATTTTACTCAGTGATCCCTCCTTTCTTTCTTCTCGATATCAAGTGTAATAGCCACCAGTCCGTCGTTGTCTAGCCTGAGAGAGCAGCCGCTATCAGAACTCATTTCACGGAAGCAGCGTCGTTCTCGCAGGCGAGCCGTTTTCAAGATGTCAAGTTAATCAGCAATATTTCGAAAGCAAGAGATCGCACTGTGCACTTTTTTCACGATTGGCATCGGGAAACAGAAGTCAGGGTGCTTTTAAACGCATTAGGAGCCACTCAACGCAACACGATTAACCAGTGTTCTTAATAATTATTCTCTTCCATTCCGGTTCTCTTTTTTATCTGTAAAGGAATGCTCCTAATAGAGTGACGTCGCTCGGAGTTTAAATTAATAACAATATAATGCCGGTGACTAAAGAGCGGGAAAAAAGGTGCAGGGAAGATTAAATTGCCAATCTTTACACAAGTAGAACTGGTTCCCTAAAGGTTCTTAAGATTTGAATGGAAAATATTTGTATATGTACACCAGCTCACCCACCCTCCAAAAAGGGGTCCCCCGGGCGCGAGAGAAACCTCTACAGTATCCTTTTGGGTCTGTGTTCTTCAAATGAAAGCTACGGAGAAGTAATTTCTTGTGGTGCAGTCACTGCGTTGATTATTGAAGAAGTTAAAAGTTAAAATTGAGGATCCAAGTTAAAACAGTTTATTTTTAGTGCTGAAGTGAACCTATTAATTTCCTACTGAGCGTTGCACTTGTGAGGGAATGTGGACCACACGAGATGAATTGAACAAAATTTCCTTGTCCTTGCCTCGGTGGATTTGAACATGCGACGACCGGATTTTCATCAGTTGATGTTTCATCAACAGAGATACAAGTGCTGTGCAGCGCGCCGTAGTATTTCATGTTTAATATTATGCTTAATATTATGCCGTACAAGATAGTTCCACCTTTTGAGTCTGTGGATGAAATCCTACAGAGTGACCAGTCCATGAAAAGAAAGCTATGTATTGGGCAGGTACTTTCCTGTGGTGCTGCTTATTGTTATTGAGAAATCGGATACCTAACTCCGTAGTGAAGTTTTACTGCTGAAGTGAAGCCATTTATCTCCTACTGACCGTTGAGGTAGAAAGGAAATGTGGCCCGCAAGGGGAAAAATGACCTCGGTGGGATTTGAAGGCACGACGACCGGAATTTGACCACTGGGAGCTGTACCAACTGAGGTGTGAGAACGGTGCTGCGTGGCATCTTTATTATGTCTTCAAGTTTGTTTTTAGGAGCTGTTTTAGAACCATTTGCCCACTGTCCAAGCAGCTTTGTGGTCTCCTGGAGCCATTTTTGCCCGATAACATTCACTTCTAAACCGTGCCAAAACTGCTCATACGTGAAATCGTGTTTGACGGCTGTAGTGGAGGGGGTGTCATCAATTATCCCCAAGACACTTAAAATCACCAATTTAGTGATTATTCCTAAAATTGTTGTTTTTTTTATTATTTTGCTAGTCAAGGTTATGCGATATATGCATATCTCAGAACATAAATTATAAAACCATTAAAAAGGGTCTCATTGGTGTATGATCGGCGTTAGATGACCTGAGGTGTGACTGATGTTGTATTTAGGAGAGAAAGCGGAGTAACAAAGCAGTTGTATAACATCACGTGCGCATCATTACTACAGTCGATAATACAGCTTGATACAGCTGATCCCAACGCACCCAAAATAGTACTTTTATGTGACCTGCGCCACGGTCTGTGTACGTGATTTTTCCAAAATAAAAAACAACAATAACTACAACAAATTTAAAGGTCTCTCGTCACTGACCTGATACTCGTGATCTCACTATCAGTAAAACAGGATGTCACATCCCTCTATTAGCAAAACAGGATATTGAACACATATAAGGCGCTGCGTAACTTGAAGCATGCACGTCGCAATGCACGTGCAAGGCACCCGACAACTCTACTCACCAATTGTAACTTTTTTAAAAAGTGATTATGTAGGAACAGTTTTAAACCGATAGTGCCAAAGAGTACACAGTATACTGCTGCGAGAAAAACCTGTCGCTGAAATATTAGGTAGACCAAACACAAACAGAAAAAAAAGAAACTGGAAGTGTAGGCATAATTAGGTTTAGTCAATACCATGTTTTTGCCTTCCAAACAAAAGGTTTTGACGATGAATGCGCAAGGAAAGCGAGATAGGAAGGCGGGAGAGCGGGATCGAGGAGAACGCGAAGCAAGAATAGAGAAGTACATCAGCAAGCGCAAGACGTTCGAGGGTACAATAGTAGAGCGCGCGAGAAGGAGGGCAAGTCACGAGCGTCTGGGGTAGAAAGGATTAACAACCTCAAGTTTGTAAATATCAAGAATAACAAGAGTCAATAGTGTCAACAGCGTATACTATACAGTTAAGGAGATAGGGTTCATTCGTTTTAGTAATAGTATTTCATGTATTAAAGCGGAAGCCCAGCGTATGGTTGAGGTGCTCAATTTTACTCATTTTCTGACTACTTTGCGTAGCATGTACCTGGGTGTTGTTTATTATTCTTCACATAATGGTTCTGACTTTTCATAACTCAAATGAAAGCTACTGAGTGGTATTTGTTTCCTGGGCTATTTATTACGTTGCTTAGGATGGTATGGACTTGTGAGTCTGAGGATAAAATCCTGGAGTATGACCATTGAATGAAATCCTAATCCTTATGAAATCGTATCCTAGAGTGTGATATTAAAAAAAAAAAGCTTAAATGAGTGCTACTGGTTATAGAGCGCCCAAACGGTGTACGGGATATCTTGGGTTCGGTTCCCGTCGGGGAGTTTTCCTGTTTCCCTTCTTATTTATTTATTTTATTTTATTTTTTGCGTGCTTAAAATTTACCATCTTTCTTTCAGTGTTATCACATGCGGTGCTTTGACATTGTTGATCCTAGCAGTAGGCAGGACGCGAGTCACGACGAACCTGGTAAAGGTCTCCCAATAGCTCAGTTAGGTTAGAGCACCCGACTGACGTACAGCGTACGAGAGGTCATGGGTTCGATTCCACGGTCGGTGACTCAGTCTTTTTCTGCCCACTCTCGTGACAAACTGTTCGTTCCAAGTGTTTCGTTCTTCTGTTCGAGAGTACTTTTCAAGAAGTGCTATTATTTTTCAGTGTTCTAGGATTCAAATTGAAATTTCAAGTGTTGGTTAATATTTGTTAAGGAAATTACCCACGCGAGAATTTTGTTTTGTTTTGTTCTTTTTTTCTTTTTACTCCCAAAATACGAGAAGTGCTAATAGTAGCTCTCGTAGGGTCTTCAACGATCGGTCCGCTAAACAATATATAGAACAAGCAACAGAAACAAAACACTAACCCCGAAAACAATGAGCTGCTATAGAGCGGTCTAATAAAATTACAAGCCTACGAGAACTGCTACAGAACTGCGAGAGGGGGGCTGACAGACTGGATAGCCTTGACTGGCTATACCTTTGAGTGCAGTTATTCCCTATCCCAAAATACCTAACATCACAATGCAGGAGTTATTTCTTAAACTGTTGTTTTTGTGATCTGGATTATCCATAATCTCGACATTTATGAGATATGCTTAATGTCCCTTCGTGGAATGGGGAGGAGATTTTTAGCGGGCGCGGACTCGAGAGGAAGGAGGAGGGCGCGCGCGTCTCGCTCCTTGCACTCGCAAAATAGTTACCCCTTTTCCTCCTCTTTCAGCGCCTGTCATGCAGGCTAAAAAGTCCCCGACTATGTAAGGATTTCATCAGGCTTGAGGAATTTTTTGGGGAAGTGAAACCACTTAGTAACAAAAACAGTTTCGCACACACCATTGGCTCCATTCGATAATACAGCTGCAAAGGCAACCGAAAAATCGAAAGGTGCCAGCAAGTCTATGTATGAGTCTACTTAATAAAAACACACACACATAATTTAAAGGTATCATATCTGACCCGAGAGGAAACATAAATACACGTAGCTAAAAAAAGAATTGGCAACTTGCCCCACACTCGTGCTCTCATTATCCGAAGAACAGGATATCGCCTAACAGTAGGCTGAAACAAATTATTCACAAGACCCCGCAGTTCGTTGTGGATTGTCAGTGGAATCACCGAGATGACCGCTCAAAAGCCGAGTTTTCCTTCCTTTGCTTCCATTGTTTCTATTCTATCAATTTTGTTGTACTGTGCTGGGTTTCTAAGAGTTGAATTAGAGCTGAAAGAGCAGAAAAACAGAATAATCGATCTTGAAAACATGGTGACGACTAATCCACCATCCAGTGATGGAAGCCTTGTAAAGCCGATCAAGCCGAATGTTCCTGGTAAGTTCACAGTGACGTTTACAATTGTTTTTAGCAATATGAAAGCTACTACAATTTTCGATTCCTTGTTAACCTGTTTCATGTGGGCAAAAATAACTTTGAACAGCAAAACTAAAACAAAGGAATGTACAGAATCTTGCATTTGCGTGTTCTCTTTTGCAGCAAACAAAATTAGAGGTTAGCAGGTCAAGTTCTTTAACTCAAGTCACAGGAGATAAATAATGGCAAAACAGATTTTACTTCAAAATTAATACGTAAAATAACGTTGCGAAATTGAGTGTTCTCCGTCTGGTCTTGCCCTGCGTTCTGGACTTCGATTAGGTTCGATTACCAGCCGCTTTTCGGGAAATGAGCCATTCGAGCCTAGGTTTTAATACGAATGGGCGAAGTAAACAATTACAAAGAATGGGGCCTTTTTTTTAATCCCCCTTCCCATGGGGGGCGGGGGGGAGGTCAGTAACTGTATATGGAAAATAAAATCCCAGATGACGTGGCATTCTGTCTTACCTTATTCGGAAAGTGTACATTTTTGCTTTCTTTTGGTGTTTCTTCTTGAATAATTAAACACTGGGTTTCTTTTGGAGAGCCAGTGGCTCTTTCTCAAAGTAACTTCCAGTTCGAGAAACTCCCCGCCCCAACCCATCTCACGTATTTAAAATCTGTGCAAGGTTTTAATTTTACTACTTCTATTAAAAGAAATTAACATGCATGTCACATTTTCGTTGTAAATTATTTTTATTATTCAAGTCAAATCCTACCAAGACACACCACGACAAGGCTAAGTACCCTACAGCTGCAGAACTGTCCTGTGGTATTGTCGACTTTTTACTGTAAAACAATGTGTTATTTCTGAATTTGTGTCACTCTAGATCTGTTAGGTTACGTGAACTGAAGCGTAAAAACTCACAGCGGTCAGAGCACTAACTTCCCACTGATCAAGGTGACCCTGGTTAATCTCTTGGTTGGCGATATGTAAACAGAGTTGTTTTTGGTTATCTTGTTTGCTCGTGGTTTCTTTCGCTAGCATCTCCGTTCCAAAAAGGCTTAGGGATCCGGGCTAAGATACGTAGGGCTCCAGGGCTCCAAGACAGAAAAGTTGAGGCTGTAAGGCTCCATAGATGTATTCTCCATTTAGGGCCCCAATTAGCCAGAATAATTAGTTGTGTCAGGGCTCCAAGTAGAAAAGGCTTTGGTCTCCGGGTTCAACGGCAAAACTTTCAGGGCTCCAAGGACCCCACCCTAACCCCTTTTTGTAATCTCGTTCCCAGATCTCGTGGGTGGGCGAAGATCTGGTCAAGTAAGAAAATTCGATTTTTTTGATTGGCTGTTTCAAAACATGGCTGTCACAGCGCTAAAATTTGAACGTGCGTTGCGAGGTTTCTCAGGGCCTCTAGGGAATTCAATGTCTGTTTTTATGCAAATTAGACATTGTGCACGCAATCATAATATATGCATTCTTGGGACATTTCGTTGTTTACAGTCGGCCTCAAAAGTCAAGAAGATTTCTTCTCAGTTCTTCATAGCATTATAAAGCTATTTCTAACGAATAACGATGTTCCGCCTTAAGAATCCGCCTCAAGAATATTTACGTGACCCGATCAAATTTGCATAAAACCTAGACATGTCTAGTCATTGCATGTAGCCGCCGAATGAACACTTAATCAAATAAAATATTATTTACCCGAACTGAGCTTTGATGATTGCCTTCTGCTTTATTCTTTAGTAAAATACTTTGCTAGATATCATTCCAGGAAAGACGAGATTGGTTAAGCATTCGTTATTCATTTGGTTAAGCGTTGGTTATTCATTTCATTGCCATTTTCTTAGAATTGTCTCGGGCATGCGCTATTGACTTGCCTGCCACATTCCTGACAGGCAATCACGTGGTACAAATCGGACTTGACCAGATGTCGCCTTCGGCTTCGCCCACCCGCGAGATCTGGGAACGAGATTACCCTCTTTGGGACCTGACAAGAGGAGGATGAAACCGAGCTCACTTATTGGCTGGAAATTGAGCTCACAATTTTCCTCCCTACTACAGTACTAAAAAAAACGAATATTTTGAAACTTCCAATTCTATCTGCAATGATATAAATGACCTACCTAAAACACACCTGTGGTTACGTGATGTGACTTTTTTCTCTGAACATGATGAATGTTTGATCATGAAAAGTAAGACAAAACAGCCGTTTATGTTCTTTCAGCAAATTCCAGTTGAATATATGTCACCGATATGATGTCTAACTGTTGTATCTAACAATTATCCCAACGTTAAACAAAAAATTAACTCATTTTTGTGGATGGTGTATCCCAATACCGTTTTATTTCCTTTCTAGAATTGAACTATAAGTCCTCTGGACACCATAAAAACAGGCGTCACGCTGGTTCACGCAAGAACACGACGGAAGCTGAAAACACCGCAAACACGATGCTGAAAATTAACAAACTTTTACTGCAACTCTGCCAATCAAAGTGTTCATCAGGTCCTCCCGGTCCACCAGGACCCAGGGGAGAAAAAGGAGCCCGGGGTAGAAGGGGACAAAAAGGAAGAACCGGAAACAAAGGAGATAGAGGCTCGATGGGATCACCAGGAATGAGCGGCAAGCAAGGCATTATGGGTCCGAGAGGGCTGCAAGGAGAAGTTGGGCCAAAAGGACAAAAAGGAGATGCAGGGCCTGCAGGCATGCCGGGAGCTAAAGGGGAGCCTGGTGAATCGATTTCAGCTCCAGTTGTTGCTGTTTCCCCTGCAAGGTTGACAGTTAACGAATCTGGATCAGCGTCATTTCAGTGTATAGTCAGCGGTTATCCAGTTCCTGTCATGGAGTGGAGTAAACTTGACAATCGGTCAGCAATAAGCCAATCAGCGATTTCAAGAGAAACATTGAATTTAAAGAACTTCAGAGGGAGTGACTCTGGATTCTACCAATGTTCAGCTGCAAACATCTTGGGAAAAAATCAGGCGATAGCTGAACTGGTAGTTAACGGCAAGTGCTTGTCCAGTTTTTTTTTTTTTACATTTTAGTTCGGTAATCTATTCCCGGGGGAGGGGGGTGTGGAACTCCTTATAATGGGCTATACGGTGAGGCTTCGCCCAAAAGGGGTACCTTTTTAAGCTTCCAGTATACTGAAGGGTAGGAAAAATTCCCATTTTAGTATATGGAGGGGTCACAAAATCGGCTGCAAAGTGGAAGAAATAATGGCTACAGCGAAGTATATCAGAGGTTTCCAAATGTTGGCAGAAAGGCGAAACGCATAAAGGCTTGAATCCTTTGAGCAACTGAACCAGAACAACTGAAAGCCCTGGGAAAAAGGTGGCGATTAATTGTGGGAAATTCTATTGTTTTGGCTTCTCCAGTTGAGGTATAAATAAGGGTTTGAACCTCCGGGCGGAGCCTACCCGAATAAAACTTTACCGAGTACCCCACGGATCCATTCGGCCATCTTATTTTTTTGCATAGTTAATCAATTAATTAGTCTGAATTGAATTTATATTGTAAGCCGAATAGGGTTCAATTCTTGCTTTGGAATTACATGGTTTATCGTTTTGTTAAGGCCCCCTTTGAAAGCCACATTTTTGAACGGGCTTCCTTGTTAAATATTTCTATAAACATGTGTCTGAAGTACTTATATTAGAGCGCCGTAGACGAGGGCTAGTTTTCTGTTTCCTGCTGATAGTCACAAGAAAAAGAGAACAGCGCATTAATGTCCCTTTCGAAATGACCTTGCTCTAAGTTTTCTTCGTGCTCTTCTCAGTCCAGTCTAAATTCCATTCATTTTCTTTGATGTCTCTCTGACCTCTTGTTTCCTGAAGCCAGAAACGGGAGGTGAAGAAAATGACTAACGAACCCTTATATAAGTCTCGTAGGTGATATTCATTACATGTTTTTAAATTGCATTTAGTTGAGAGTTTTCCCTGGCTAATTTAGGACATCTAACATGTCCGTGCAATTGTCCGTGCATAGAGGCACTGTTAGAACTAATCTCAGCCAAGAGGTGGTACCAGTTGGTAAATGTAACCCAAAGTTACAACCGGTCGTGCAGAAATGCCAAGGTTTGCAATGTGTTGAAATGTCATTTTCTGCCTTTCGTTACAAGCATTTCGTTGCGAACTGCGAAGACTGCTTTTTATTTTATCATTTTTTACCCACAGATCAGTAAGTGTATAATATACTACCTGTGATAATTAAAAATTTAACATGCCTAAGACTTTCAAGAAGCGTGTTTGTTGTACACAGCTGAAGGTGTATTTCTATTTTGGTAGTTCGCCCGCATGTTTCTTTTCATCCGGGACCTCTGTACGTCATCGAAGGCAGTAACTTCACCTTTCCAACATGTCACGTGACTGGTCATCCTATTCCAGCGGTCACGTGGGGCAGATCATTTGGTCAGCTTCCTCAGGGAAGAGTACGGAGTAATTCCAGTGTCATCAAACTTCTACACGTCCGAAAATCTGATTCTGACAACTACCTCTGCACTGCGACTAACCTGTTAGGAAGAGTTGTAAAAAGAACTGTCTTAGTTGTGGTCTCCCTTCCTCGGTTCACCATTAAGCCACCTGCGAAAATACTTGCAAGGCCTGGCGACACTTTAACGTTAAACTGCAGCGCTACTGGTGACCCACAACCAGAAATTACCTGGAAGAAACAAGGATCTCAATTGCCAATTGGACGGAGCCAGCAGATCAGTGGTGCGTTAGTTATTAAAAACATGACAATGAACGATACAGGGGAATACATTTGTATTGCAGCAAGTGCAGAAGTGTTTCGCGGTGTGGAAACGGTTGCCTATATCAATGTTAAGGACCCTACAAGAGGTAGGTTAATATTTAAATCACTATTACAGAGAGTTGATTTAGGATGTTCTCTGTGTGACTTAGTATCACATTTGTTAAAGCAAGGTTTTGTACATTGGAACACAAGCTTTGTCTTATTAAGCACATAATGATGCCATTTGCAACTTCCATCCGAAGTAACAAAACAATTTTGGTCCCCCATGGTAATTCCAAGGTTAACTAACCCTTCGTGGTGATCACTTGAAGGCACACTTTCGTGTTGTAATTTGAACTTTTTTAGCCATTAGCTATTTTTTTGAGTTTTAAGCACTTACAACTAAATATTCAATTTATTTTGCACTTACAATGTTCAAATTCAATGTACAATGTTCAAGAACCATAACGTGACTGTAACATCGATATATCAAGGCGATAGGTATGGTATTTGATTAACGTAATTAAAGTGTGACACATTATGCCCGAGATTTCCCAAATTTGTCAGCATATATAAACAGAACTTTGCTAACCGAAAGTGCAATTATTCTGGTCCTAAAGGGCAACCGTTTAAGAGAGGGGGGTCTTAAGAGATACTAGAAAAAAAGCCAATTTATTTGAACCTTAGCACTGTATGTAAATTTTTTGTTTTAATTAATTTGTTTCGGGTCGAAATTGCTCTGCAATGCCAAAATCAGGCCATACTCATAGTGGAGAGTACTCAGTTATTTTCTTTTTTGGGCAGATTGTTCTGATCTGTTGAAATCAGGCTATACTCAGAGTGGAGTGTACTCTGTGAACCCAGACGGTAAAGGATCCTTCACTGTGTACTGTGACATGCGCACTGATGGTGGAGGATGGACCGTGTTCCAAAGAAGACAAGATGGCTCGGTAGACTTCTATCGGGGGTGGAACGATTACAAATCAGGCTTTGGTCAGCTGACGGCTGAGTTCTGGTTAGGAAACGACAAGATCCACAGGCTGACGGCCTCTAGACCCAGTTCTTTACGTGTGGAGATGGAGGACTGGGATGGAGTTAGAGTGTATGCTAAATATGGTAGGTTCGACGTTGGTGACGAGCAGGCGCAGTATCGACTTGAAGTGGGTTCGTATTCAGGGACAGCTGGAGATTCGTTAATCCCAGAACATAATAACATGGCGTTTAGTACAAAAGATAGAGATAATGACAGATACAGTAAAAACTGCGCTGTGGAATTCACCGGTGCCTGGTGGTATAACAGTTGCTTCTACTCCAATCTAAACGGACAGTATCTCGGAAAAAAATATGATTGGAAAGGTTTGCGCTGGTATTACTATAAAAGAAATAGTCTTTCATTCAAATCTACCGAGATGAAACTGAGACCTTCATCTTAGAAAGGATGCCAGTTACAGATTTGATGAAATGAAGGGAAAATTACGAGCCATAAAACCAGAGATCGTTTACTATCATCACAGTTCCATCTTGTTTTCACCAACATTTAATATAAATAAAGTGCCCGCTTGCAAAATTGTTCGTTATTACAAGAACGTGCTATTTTTAACTCGGCATACGGTACACAAGGCAGCTAAGCAGTAACGAACGATTCGACAATCGGCAGTTGCTAAAGTGCCCGCTTAAAAAATTGTTCGTCATTGCAAGCTTTAAGCTCTTCTTGTCTCATTTAGGTCATCGGCTTGTCTTTAATTTTGAGATATGGAATCTCACTAAGGAATTGATAGAGATGACGTAAAATACATTAACAGTGTGCGTGCATTAGAATCAGTACCTTTTTGTAGTTCCACGATTGAGTCGGTGTCGAACTTCTGTCATTCTTTTCGGCTGGACCAATAATCTGCCATTCAAGCTTGTAATTATCCTTAACCGATTCACGAGTGATACACGTATAAGGGTGCAAAATTGAAACAAATGCACAGGCCATGTCATGTTAATGGGAGTGTACTTTAACGTGCCCTGACCACCTTACACTAACCCTAAATGATCCACTTTGTATGACCGAAGATTTTCTCTTGTTTTGGAATGATTTATCTTAATATGATATCAGACAACTTTTGGGTCCACAATAGGGTTCTCAGATCACGCCATCCCGCTATTTTGTCCTGTTAATCCCGCCATCCCGCCCTTCTTTGCGTCGAAATCCCGATCCCGCTTAAATTTTTAAATAGTTTTCTACTTTCATGGTGAAAACCTCACATACCTTTATACAACGGATAGAAGACAAGTAAAGACGTTTTTATGGTCGATTGTCTCGATACCATCTAAAAAAATCGCCACTTTAAATGACGTAACAAGACCTGATTTACCTTTTCTTGTCCAGGTATAAGTGAAAGGTAAAAATTGACAAAGATTGTTTGCTACGATATTCTGCCTACTCTCGGTCCTTCCTTTTTTGGAAGACAGCCTACTGAGTATGTAAACGAAAGGATGGTAGTTCAAGTTGTGGAGTGGCAAGCACGACTTGGTTTTGATCTGAAGGTCGGCGTTTCCTTAGACACAAACGTTTTTCCACATTGTTTCTCTACATCCAGCTGTATATAAATGGGTTGTGTCCTTAGACAAGGCTAGGGGCACAAAGGTCATGCAAGATCGGTCCAGAAATTGTAACAAAAGATTTATAAAAGTGGACTCACCTAACGTACAGTTTATTTCAAAGCTTTCAGCGTCTTTTATATACTACTCGCTTTCAGTAAATTTCTTCTCGGAATTTTTTTTTTTTCGAAGAAAGACATTCCTGGTCGCACTCTTTTCATAATATATCAGAGGAACAAAATTTATGATGCCAAATACCTCGTTTTTGACGACCGCCGTTACATTACCGTCCGCCGGCATTGCCATACTGGCTAGACTAACCATAGCTGACAAAATGGCTGATCATAGCTGCTCCAACAAACGCTCAATGGAAATGGTCGGAAAAGTTAAGAACGCAAACAAGGCCAAGAAATGCAACACGACATGTGACTTGATACCTGGCCTCTTTCCGAAATCAACACACAACATCACAAAAGGACTCATAATAGCTTGACATGCACGCTACTCTTCCTTGATCAATTCATTAATTACTAGAAAGCCGACGACACACTTCATTCACAACCGAACCATTTCTATCGGCCTGCGGCGCTGGTCAAATCATGCAGTCTCGTAAAAATTAAAATACCGTATCCCGCTACTTTCCCCTTGCGATTCTCGCATCCCGACGCTGTAAAAACACAAAATCCCGCTCCCGCTCTCAATTGAAATTCCCGCTTCTCGCTCCTGTTTCCAGCTCCCATCCCGAATATCGCCACAAGAATTAGCCAGATCCCGCATCCCGCCAAACCTATTGTGGACCCTCAACTTTTCGAAATCGATTCGTATTTGAAATCATTGTCAGCAGGGCAGGGCGGAAAAACCGCTGATTGGCTGAGAGATATGACGTCAAACGCGTCATGAAACCGCTGATGCTCATGCGCGGGATAAATATTTTTCAAAATGGCGGACAGTCCTTGAGTTGTTTTGCGGCAGAAAGCCCAATAATATTTGACTTTACTGATGATCCACGTTTTCTTGGATCTCTTCATTATAGGGAAGGTTGAGTGGGTCGATAATTGACTTCACTGGTGTTCACAGGGACTATTTTAGCCCTCGTACACTGGAGAAATGTTATTCGAATCATGACTGTCAGCTTGTACATATTTATTCCAGCACTTGTCCTCCTAACAAATCGCCTTCTCGATCTCGCGTCTCAGCACATGGCAGGTCTTTGATTGATGGAGCTAAGAATTCGTTTCATTGTTTTGTTTTTCTGTTGGCAACAACTGCAGGCTTGTCAAATGTCTCTGGTTTCCTCGTCGAGTTCATGATCTTTTAAAACGTCTTCGGCGATTTTTTCGTCATCAGCTGTTGTCACATTTCTATATTTTTTGGCGAACAAGACATGCTGTCACTAAGGTGCAGGTCAGTAATTTTACTTTCTTCCAAATGATCAACGTGTGAAATAGTAATATTTTTAGTTCAAGTTGTACTGCAATAGTGTGTTTGATTTACAATTATACATGAAAACAACAAAAATGCTACAATTCCAGCCAGTGTAATGTTATAGGTTGTTTTTTCGTTCCTTTTTGTGAAGAAAGGATTGTATTGTCAGGCTGTATTTTCCTGCTTCCATGTTTCCATAGTAGCATTACCCTTTGTCAATCCATTGTCTCAGCACACCTGGGACAGATGCTTGCATGCTTGAAGGCTGCATTAACATGGTTAACTCGCTTGTTTCTCTGTCACAAGCTAAGATGTGATCAGTTGGAAAAGAGTGTTGATTGCTACTGAGGGAAGGGCTTCTGATGTCCATTGCCCATATTTTAAAGAAACTTTCCCGTAAACCAGTGATGCAGAAGTCAGCACTGTTGCTCAAAAAAGTTGCTATGTGTTGTGTGTCAAGTCCTACTGCAAATCAACATGTTGTTGAACTGATGTTAACATGATTAAACAAAGCTTCTTTTTCAACTGTGTTGAACATGTTAATTTGCATCAAACAGTTTTCAACAGCACATGACACACCGTGTGGCATTTGTTGACCAACGTATATGATGACATTTGTTTACGGTTATCATTGGCTTTTGTTTTGGCTTCATGATGTGCTATTTTGGAGTTATTTTTTAGTTATGTGCAGATGTCAAATTCTTTGTCAAAATTTACTTGTCTGGCAATTTATTTGTATACTTTATCATTCTACAGATTTTACAATGGAGCCATGTTAATACAACTACCAACAGGCCTAACCAATAACCTTATATTAAGGGTGACCCGAAAACACTGACCCCCGGTCCGTGGACCAGTCCAACGGACCGGGTCCACGGACCACCTCACGGACCGGTCCATGGACCACCTATACGGACCACCCCTACTGACCCCCTCAAAAAATTCAATAGAAAAATAAAGAAATAAAAATATATATAAATGAAAATATAAATTCTTACCCATAGTCGACCCTTGATCGTGGTGCGCGCGGTGAGATCACGAACTGCCACGAGTTCACTCTACATTGTACATTGTCAGTATTGCACCAATTTAGCAGGCTTAAGCAAATCCAAACTGTCAGTTCATCTGTAGTACGAAATACGAACAGGAAGAAAATAAAGACAAATGGAGAAGCTTTGCTGTTTTGTCAGTGTTTCTTGCCTCCGCCATTTTGTTCGGCCCATTCTCCCACGGGTCCACGATCCACATAAGCCCCAGGCTTCAGAAAGGAAATTCCCATTGTGAAAATTGTCATTGCATTTTTTTTTGAAAAATTACTGCCGGGTTGTATGGTTGGCCAACAGTTTTGTTTTCCACCATATTCCCTTATTGTCGCCCTTGGCTACAGGCCATTTATGTACCGGTCAAATTGAAGCTTCAACATCCCCCCCCGGGCAAACCCCGGGCATTTGACTGTGCATCGTGCCCGGGAAGGGGGAATTTGAACGTTGCCTTGGAAGGGTGGGAAATTTGAACCAGATTTATCTCTAGTTCTAGCGTAATATGCCCGTGAGTTTTTTCGGTTTTTGCAGGGTTTGACGGATTTGTTGAAGCTTCAATTTGACTGGTACATCATATTTTAACAACAGACGTCCTGTCGTCTGAGATGAGTAGGGCAAAGGTTGGTGGTAGAATTAGGCAATTTCTTTTTGCCCCCACCCCCCCCCTCCCGGTCCCCACCATATCCCAAGGTAAACAGTAATAAAAACCGAATCAACTCGACAAGCGTGCCAACCTCGTCCCCAGGGCCTTCTCCTCGTTCAAAATGGCGGTCGGAGAAACCTCTGGCCAAGGCTGCTGAAATACTCCACGAATCGTGGAGTATTTTGTCACGTGACACATAATGAAATGGCTTTTTCGGAGGTTGTTTCCAGCATCTGGCAGCCCTGTTTGTTTTCTGTAATCGGAAACCGTTATTCAAACAAAACAAAGACATTTCATCGTGTTTGCGTGACCAAATTCTAACGAACTTTTGGAACCACTTTTGCAGACTTGGCCAGGGGTTTCTCCGACCGCCATTTTGAACGAGGAGAAGGCCCTGGGGACGAGGTTGCAAGCGTGCGAAGTTCATGGCCTGGGGCTAATGGACAGAGCTGAATAACGCACTGCGCATGTTCGTTACGTCACTGCTCTCCTCCACTCTCGTCCCCAGAGCTGCGATCCTTACGGCCAGCGCCACGGATCGCAGCTCTGGGTTGTGGAATGTGAATGAGTTACTGAATGAGTCAGTTTCTTGTTAATCGTGTTCGAAAAGGACAATAAATTGTGGAATATTTTGTTCTTAATGCCGATTTAGTGCTGGGAAATGTTAAAAGAAGAATTCGGTGTCTTTGGCGACATCATTAAGGTAAGTAAAGTTTTCGTTCAATAGAAATTGTGGTTGAAAAGCTTTTTATTTTTAAAAGCTGTATTGCGGCAAGTCGAAGCGTCGTAAAGCGGCTGTGTCACTGTTCATAAAGATACCTTATTCTCTTACAACAAACTTTTAAAATTTTATAATTGGAAATTTTTAAACTTGTAATGAAGCAAGTTGAAAGTTACACTAATGCAGACATGTGCTTAATTTTAATTCAATTAACACCGACCATAGCTTTTGTTCAATGGCGGTGTTGCTCCGTAAAAACCAAAATCATAATTTAAGACGTTTCTATTGAACGAAAGCTTTACTTACCTCAGTGATGATAATGTCATTGGAATTTTTGACAGTTTACTCTTGTCTGAAGCGGTGCCATGCTTTTGATAGGAACACCTGTTGTTGCCTTTCTCGAGTTGTTTTCTGTGGCGTTGACAAGCGAGCGATTCAGCATTCACTTGACCAACACGACAAAGTTTAGCCTGAGTATCAGGCTTTCTGGGAGAAAGTCGTTATAAATCGCCTTGGAATTCACTTGCCCGTAGACTTCCACATTTAAAGCAATTTTCTTGGGCCGACTCGAAAACAGAGGAAAAAATAAAAGTCCCACAACCAATAAAACACCACTTGCAACTTTCGCGATAAAATAAAGCGACTGGGACATGGTAAGCACAATTCGTAAAATCTCGTTTAAGCCAAAATTTCACCATTTTACCCATGAAAGCAAAATTTTTTCAAACTGAAATAAGATACAATATGGTATTGGCTGTCCAAAAACACACAGACTTTTCTTAACCACGCAACACTGTGCTTAACCAACGGGGTTGTTTACCGTACGGGAAAATCCCACAAATACCGGCCATTTTAAATAGCCCGCCAGGCCTGCCCAGTCGCCAAGTCGGGTTCGCGCGCGGTCGCCCGCGTTTCGCACCGCTGACCGTTCAGCGTTATTCAGCTCTGTCGGGCTAATGTGGATCTTGGACCCGTGGGAGAATGGGCCGAACAAAATGGCTGTGGCAAGAAACACCGACAAAACAGCAAAACTTCTCCATTTGTATTTATTTTCCTCCTGTTCGCATTTCGTACAACAAATGAACGACAGTTTGGATTTGCTTAAGCCTGCTAAATTGGTGCAATACCGACAATGAACAATTATATAGAGTGGACTTGTGGCAGTTCGCGATCTCACCGCGCGAAACGCGATTGAGGGTCGACTATGGGTAAGAATTTATATTTTCATTTTTATTTATTTTTTATTCACTTTTTTTTTCTATTGAATTTTTTGAGGGGGTCAGTAAGGGTGGTCCGTATAGGTGGTCCATGGACCGGTCCGTGAGGTGGTCCGTGGACCCGGTCCGTTGGACTGGTCCACGGACCGGGGGTCAGTGTTTTCGGGTCACCCTTATATTAAGGGGTCTTCAAATATGAAAACAACTGCATGAGCTTTTGCTTGGGTGAAATTAAAGGTGATCTAACTATTTAATGGCTTGGTCCCACTGTTTTTAAGTGAAGTTGCACCGAACCTTCATAACTGGCCTATCCAAACCTGTTGTGTGGGTGAAAGGAATATGTGATATTTGCAAAAATGTATTGAATGGCAACATTGTGTGTAGGCATTTTAAGTTTAAAAGGAAATTTAATATTGTTTGTAATTATTATTTTCATTTTCTTTATCCTAGGTTATCCACATTTCATCAACAACATTGTTTTGTGCAGTCTACATTATTAAGTGTTATTAGCAGCAGGTGGCAAACAAAGAGGTCACTAACATTCAACACAAAGAAACATTTTTCAGTTCATGGATCAGATTTCAAATCCTTCCCTGTACTGTTCGACTGTATGTTTGTCATTGCTAGTGGAATGTTTGGATGTCTGCTAACTGCAGTGGGTTGTGCCTTCGGTGATGATAAAGATCCTGAAGAAAGCAATGAGGAACCCACAGTTTGATGAGCCTGGATTTGCATGGATGAAAGTAGCATGTTATCTATCTTTAACAGGGAGAACAGACTGTTGTTGTTGGTTGTTTTCTGGGGTTTTTTGTGTGTTTTTTTTCTGAAAACCTTAAACTGTTGTTTTTGCAGTTGGGGGGGGGGGAGAGATGGAGGGGATTTTTCTTAGAAAATATTTTTGTTTTTCTCGAAGGGAAGGTAATTAAATTCATTGTGCAAAAGGGGTATAGGCTCAAAAATGAAATTGCTTTGTTTGGGGGCTTGTTTGGTGTGTTTAATGTAGTTTATCCCAACAGCTTGATTTGAGGAATGTTTTGCCATACGAAGGCAAGGCCAAGAAATGATATCATTGCCAAAACCAAGTTTTGGTTTATTACAAGATAATTGATATTGATACAATATTTCGGCTCTATTACAGAGTCATAGTCATGTAATTGTCAGATGGCTCTAGATTTTGCCATAAAATTTGTTTAATTTTGTTTATAGTTCAATAATTAATAAACCATGATGTCATCACATCATTTTAAAGACAAAATGGCCTATAGTTTTTCTCTTCTTTATCTTGTGGTGGACATAAATGCTAAACAATTTTCTTTTGCAATGCACTCAAGTTCTTTCATTGATGGTCTTAGCATGAGAGCAAAATTTTAACAAAAATTAAATGCAGGGCTAACTGAGGTGTACCATCTCACTGAATTTTGAGTCACCCATAATTGTTGACCTCCCCCATGACTTGTCATTTCATTTGTATTGTTTATGGTACTAGTCCTACCCTGTGTGGCAGCTGCCAAAACGAGAGGGAGAGGGCTGTGCAGGCTGAACCTAGTCCCTGTGATCAAATGACACACAGTTAACTAATCAAAGAGCAAATTGGATTCTCCCTGCAAAAAGACCCCTGTCTAAACACTCAAGGGACTTGTCTTCAGATGACAGACTTGTTCCAAGTCCCTGCAACCTGTCCTCTTCTGTGAACACTACAGGGGACTTGGCCCAGAGAAAAATACTATGACTTGTCCCTTTGTTTGTTCTTAACTGGGATTATTGCTGCTTTTTCATAAAGTGAATTTAAGTGAAGGTTTCATCATATTCCCAAAGCTATCTTTTTACTTATTCAGTTATCTTAAGCTCACTCAGTGCCATTAGTATCCTCAGAATCCTCTGGGGACAGGGCTCCAAGTTGGAGTTGTTTGACCACTTGTCTTTAGAGGGAAACATAGTTAACTATGAGGGAAAGCAGCAGTTTGCTTTGCTCCGTATTTTTAACTTGACCTTAGTAGCGTGATTTCGCCACAATCAAACTGGCCTGGAAAATCGGCGTAAAATTGCGTCTTCGCCCGAAAAAAGAGCCACAGTTCCCAACACTTTCCCGACCCTCTTCGCAAGTGAGAGCTGCATTCGCAGAGATTTTCCATCTTATCTGGTCCCCACGAAAGTTGCAAGCGCAAAAAGGAAAATAACTCTTTAAAGGGGTCTTTGAAGGGCCCTTTATTACGTAACGAAAACTGAAAACAGCGGCCGGTAAATTTGAAAGGTGGCGCCAGGTCATTTATAATTTCCCGCGCAAGAGAGTAGCCGGTGGCATGCGCCAAGCGGCGAATTGAATGGTGTGTAATCACGAGAGCACAGTGTCTTAAAGAATTTCATGAGGTGTTTGGAGCCTGTAACGCAAAAGGTAATAAAATTGCTTATCTGTGGGTTATTGTTGCCGAGCTTTTAGTCGAATACGTGTGTAGGATCAGTTTATAAGCCGCTGCGATCGCAAAAGCTCGTGTTTGCGAATGACTTCGAATATAGTTTTCGCAAGTGGAAGATAAAGACTTGAAAAAATTTTGATGTTCGTATCTTACGATTTTTTTGCGTATTTGATATTTTGTTATTCTGCTTTTTATCGTTCAGATCGTCGGATTTTTGTCCTTAAATATCCGAAAGCTTTCTTATTTTTTTCAAATTTTGTGCCGAGTGTCGATCGCACGCCCTCGCACGATGGCTTGAATTTAGCTACGTAAAGTCGCCTGTTTCAGGGAATAAATGAAGTACAAAAAGTGATCCAAAGGTTATGAAAATTAATACATGACTTTTCAAGGAGTTGGACTTTTAGGAAAGCGACGTCGTTGTACTATTGTTGTCGTGTGAATGTAGTTATTTTAGGCTAAATCTCTCCCATTTTTTTAGTTAACTTGAGCCGCTTTACTTTGGTCAGCTGATAGTGCTAATACCCGCGAAATAAACAGCCAATCAGCGGTTTTTCCGCCCTGCCTGTCAGCAGGGTATCGCACACCTCGTTAGTATTGAGTTAATTTCAAGTAGGACTTCATTTCGAGGAATAGTTCAGTTTTGCTGTAGCACAGACTCTGGCGTGTGAGAGATGTTTTTAACTCACCAAAACAAACGTTTCTGTCAAAAGAGGTTTCAAACTTGAATAAATTTCAATTTGAAAAGATCATTAGTAGGAGTAACTTCAAGCATGCACGTATAGTTGCCTAAAATTGCACGTGGAAGGCGCTTATTGTTACAACTGGAATAGGCGCATGCAGCAAGTTACTTCAATCGTAGTAGCATGGTATGGTGCTATGAGAAAAACCCGTCAATGAAACGTAAGATAGACCAAATACAAACAGAAAAAGCAAACTAGAAGTGTGGGCGTACCTACGAACAGACAATACCTGTCCATGTTTTGCCTCCCAAACATGAAGTTTTGATAATTGATGCGCCAGGAGTGCAAGATTGCAAGGCGCGAAAGCGCGATCGAAGAAAACGCGAAGCTAGAATAGAAAAGTACATTAATAAGTACCAGAAGTTTGAGGGTACAATATAGATTGCGCAAGAAGGAGGCGAAGTCACGCGTCTCTGCGGTAGAAAAGAATAACAACCTCCAGTTAGTAAATATCAAGAATAACAAGAGTCAGGAGTGTACACTACACGGTTAATATGTATATAGTATTTCTATAATATGGTATTAATATAGTATTCCTTTTAGAGTATTTTTTTACAGTCTCCCAATTAGTGAATTACCTGTAATTTCCAGTAGTCCCACACTTAAATAAAGTTTATGATGATGATGTATAATATACCATTGTTTTACCAATGGTATATCATGTCTTAAAAGGGAAGCCTAGTGTATGGTTCAGTAACCCAATGTTACTTAATTCCTACTTTGAGTAGTATCTACCTGGATGTTGTTTATTCTTCTTCACATGATGGTTCTGACTTTTGAGTCTGTGCATAAAATTCTTGTCATGTAAAAGATGATTCTGAGTGTCGACTGTATGCTAAGTATGTTATCTTAAATGAAAACTACTGAGTCTGTTTTTATTTCCCAATGCTATTCAGAATTTACGTTGCTCAAGGTCACTGGCTTTTGAGTTTGAGGATAAAATCCTAGAGTGTGACCATTGAAATGAAAGCGAAAGAGCAGTACTTTCTCCTGGTGCTGTTTGGTAACCTATCAAGCCAAAAAATTTGGGTAGTGACGTAATAGTCACGTGACCGTCCGTCCGTACATCCCTACGTCCGTCCGTCCGCGCCACAGGATTACCAATACACTTCATACACTGGATATAACCCTGTGCTGAATCCCGTGTGTTTTTGGCGCGAAATTGCATGTTGACCCGCGTTGTAGCAAAACAAGCAAAGACAACAAAAGTCAAAAACAAATTTGTTAATGGAAAGAAAAGTTCAAAAGAACACTCAGTTGTCTTTTTGGTGGAAAGGGAAAAGTTCAATTTAGGCGAAAGAAATCAGGCGATAAGGTTCAGGCAAAAAGTTCAAATTTGCCTCGTCGGTTCTGTTCAAACTCGGTCGGCACACCGCTTGAGGTCGCAGCTTTTCGCAGCGGTTCCGACGCCAAATATTGCGGAGCTAGTGCTTTTTGGTTTTTTCTGTCCACAACCATGGTTTTTACGGCGTTTCGAACACATTTTGCTAGGAAAAACACCAGCATTTTCATGCTGATGGGCAGCTTGTCACGAAGAAAGAAATAAGTATTAAAATTAACTTTGAATATAACTTTAAACGCCCATGGCCTAGTGGACCAGTTACGGGCATCTCACGCCGATGAGCCGGCTTCGACACTCAGCGGGAGCAAGAAATTTTTTCTTTTTTTTTCTTTGTTTTTTTTTTGTTTTTAATTTAACGACTTGAATGAGAGTATTTTCACAAATTAATAACTGCTAGCAAAAACAAAACAAAAAAACAAAACAACACACACAAAAAAAAACAGACAAAACAAAAAGGGGGCTTCGCTTTTAGGCTTGGCTAAATCTATATATTATATTATGTTATACATTCAATATGGTTCAGATCTGGGTAGGGCACGTCATCAGTATGGAATTTCTGCGCTCATTACTTAGTCGTCGTTTTGCGAGGGCTCAAGTGGCGACCTCGCGAAACGTCGGCTGTTTTCTCAGGCTCTTTCCTGGGGCTATGATGGTATTGAGTTTTGAGTTTGAGGATAAAATCCTAGAGCGTGACCATTGAAATGAAAGCTATAGAGCAGTACTATCTCCTGGTGCTCTTTATATATTATGGTATAATGATAATGCATTCAAGAAGGTTCCAATTAATTCTAAAATTCGCGTGATATTAATAAAAGTTAAATGAAAGCTATTGAACAGTGTTTTCCCCTGCATGGTGCTGTATTTTGTTGTACAAGATGATATGGTTCGAACGTTTGAGTCTGAGGATGAAGTCTTAAAGTGTGACCATCAAAATGAAACCTGTTCAAGAGTAATAAATAAAGAAAGATGTTAAGAGGCAATGTCCACTAAGACCGAGCGAAATCGAAAAAAAGTGGCACATGATTAAAAATCAAAATCCTCCGTTTTTTTGCCCAGAGATACCGTATGGTAGCTCTAGAAACGTGGTGGCATTTTTTGTTGAGAAAATATTTTTAAATGTTACCGCACTACGTGTCTCTACAAACACCCCGAATAAACGCGAACCATACCTTCTCGTAAACTTCGCTCTGTTTAATTCGCGTCATGGAAAAATCCTGTTTTGAGCTTAGACATTTGCTGTTGAAGAGTTTACAAGTAATTTAAGCCAAATTATACTTTAGTGGATTAATTTTCAAGGTCATGGCGAACTGCTGAAAATCACTAATTCGCTTACTCAGAATTCTCAATTTGGCGCATTTTTTCAAGAGAAAGTTTCCCTCCCCGGTAAAACACCGAATCACTTGAAATTCAGAATTCTTGAAAGAGGAAATGCCGTTCTTAAACCAGGTTTAAAAAGTAGTTTCGGGCTTTTTATCAGCGCCGAGTACAAAGGCTCTTAAAATCCCGATAATTACAACATTAACACGTCAACACCTGGCACATACCTCCGACCAAATTACCGCAAATTTGGACATTTCTTCTCTTTTGGTTGGTATTCGGTTGTAATCCACAGCAGAAAGGTAATGTATAGCTCACCTGAATATGGTTGTCTAAATATCAGGTTCTGTGCGTACTCTTTCATAATAGAGACCTTAAGATCGAGGTTTTTCGGCATTTCCCGCGAACCGCGAACGTCAAGAAGTCACGTGACCAGTGCCTTGCCGTTAGGCTTGCGGTTTGAGGTTCACGTTTGTACGGCTAGACCACGCTCTTGAGGTAAGTAATTTACCGCGAGATTTTTTTTTTCACCCTAAAACATCCTAATCCCACGTTTGAGAGGAAATACTACTTTTTAGAACTCTTTCGCTTATTAATTATTGACTTCTTTTTCATAAAAACGTAATTTTAAAGACGATTTCTCAGCTAAAATAGAAGTGAAGGAACGAATGAAAAAAACAGGGCAGCCGGCTATTTGTTGTTGGGACTGTTTTGCCAGTCGGATTACTTTGTGGTTAAACTACGATAAATAAAGTAAAACAAAAGCCAATTTGTGATGATATGTGAATGCATGAATGTACACTTGTTTCCTAGATGGCTCCGTTTAGAAGGCCAAGCATACAAAATGACCTTGCCCTGGCTAAAGAAGTTGCTTCCAGAAAGCCACAAACACATCAGGACTGGGATGAAATAGCAACTGTACTCAGTGAAGTCTTTAGTTCCGATAGCTATATATACAGTCGACCTAAAGGGCCGTGGGTGCCGGGAAAGATTGACAAGGCTCATTGAAAAGAATGAACAAGATGACAAAAAGGCGATCAAAAAGTAAGGGTTAGGACATGCATAAGTTATATAGTGGGCGCGACAGGGAATATGCAGAAGCATCGTATTTTATTCATGAATATTTTAAACAAACAAGTTCTAACAGGGAACCCCTTTGTCTCAGTTAAATAAGTTGTTTATTTATCTCATGGTCTTGATGACCATGAGTAAGTGACCCAGTACATTTCTAACATACATATGCCAAGACTGTGCCCACATGCCAAATGCCTTTGGACTTGTTCATTCCCAACCCAAGCACTGTTGCAATGGAAAGAATGGTTATGTTTATTCTTTGAATTACCAAAAGATCTGGAACCGAGGAAGAATACAGTGAGCTAAGCAAACTGCTACAGGATATCGCCACGTATAGAAGAGACATGGATGAGTAATATATAGATTTAGCCAACCCTTAAGAAATCAAGTCTATTTGTAATCTATTTATTACCAATTTAAATTCTATTTAATCTATTTAAAATAATTTTTTTCTATTTTAAGACTATTTACTTTAAATTATTAAAATTCTAGTTCTATTTGCAATTTATTTGAATTCTATTTAAAATCTAATTGTAAAATTAATTTAAAATATATCCATTTGTGTTGTATTTAAGATCTTAAATAGATTGTTTATAATCTATTTCAAATTATAAGTCCACATTTTTATGAAAATAGCATTTAAATAGCTCTATTTGAAGTCTATCTGTGAACATAAACAAGACAGCTTTCTATTTGTGTGCTATTTAGAAAAGCATTATTAAAAATAGATCTATTTATATTTACAAATGTGATGACAAATGAGGAAATAGAACATAAATAGCTGGATTTAAAGTCTATTTAAAAACATAAATAGGTAGGAAATCTATTTGTGTGCTATCTAAAAAACATGTCGTTAAAAATAGATCTATTTATATTTGCAATTCGCTACCAGGTATGAAAATAGATTATAAATAGTTCTATGCGAAAACTATTTGCAACCTAAACAGAGGAAAGTCATCTGTTTGTAATCTATTACAGGAAGCTATCAAAATTGTATTTATGAAAAAATCTACTGGAAAACAACTTTAAATTGATTACCACAGCTTAATCTAGAGTAAAATTCTGCACCTCTAGTTTAACACTATATATATATATACATTTGTTTCATTTCAATGAGTAGCACATCAGCATACTCCGTGGGGCTGAATAACTGTTTATGATTACAACTGTTTGCAGCTGTTATTGACCCTACAAAAAAATGCAACGAATTTATTACCAGTAAAATAGGGCAACAATAAGCAGCAATGAGGTTATGGCACATCCTGAATTACTAAAATCCAAAGTGTTATTTAAACCAAAACACAAGTTTCCGATTGCCTTAGAGATTGAATTGGTTTACCGATTATTGAATTTGAAGGTATTTCAATTTCTGCTAGAATTTTGTGAAAATGGACTAATATGCTTGCTATGATTTTTCACTAAATTGAAGGTGTTGAAAGTATACATTGAAATACTGCAGTCAAAGAAAGCAATTTACCTCGATTATCTCAGTTGTTGCTTCTGATCGATGTGATATTATGGTCCTAGTCACTCGCTTCGTAATACATTTTCAAAAATATTGCAATCCATAATTCTGAACTTTTGCAAGACAAAAATTGTTCCCAGTCACCACTGAAAGCATCATGCTTTCTTTGAAATGGGAAAGAACAGCAGGTCTTCGTTGAAGTAGCGGCCATGTTGGTAAGTTTTGCAATACACAACTGAGAAGCCTGGGAACGAATGAGCACTTTCGGTCAGCAGCTAGACCACTGCGGGCTCGGAGAGAGACCGTTGTAATCACTTCGGTGGGGGCGGAGGGATATTTCAAGCGGAGAGTTTTCACTTCTTTTGAGCTGAAATTATGTACCAGAGCAACAAAATGTGAACCAACTACTCTTTAAGCTTCTTCAGAAGGAGGTACGTTAAAGCAAATTACAATTTTGGAAGTCTGCAGGCTTCAAAATGATGATGATTTCAGGTGAGGATCGCTCACCATTTGCTATTCGAGAATGTTTTAAAATGTGCAGAATCACTAAGATATAAACTGATTTTGACCACTCAATGTTTTGTTGCAGATCGATATATAGACACGATGCAAGTCTGTATTCGATTCAACTCAATGTTGTTGAGAGAGACTGGCATTTGGACCATCACCAGAGGAATATCAAGTCACTAATAGGGGTTGCTGAATCGCTCAATCAGCTAAGTTGCTTAATAACATGGCACCAAATTCTGTCGATGCCCTTTTTCTTTGGATCATGCGACTGCTAACTAACTACACGACACCATGAACTGCTAATTAAGACTTTTAAGTGATCAAGTCTTTTAACACAGTCTTAGTTGAAAATTTTTAACAGCAAAAGATTTCAAGGGAAAAATTATTTTAAAAAACGTTTTTGCACAACAAAATGATTGCTCGATCAGTCCACTCAGTAATGTAAACCTTATAAGTTTAAGCTTATATATTATTAACTTAATTGATGTATTTCTGTAGTAACAGCTGAGTTTTGTAAAAGCAGTTTTATATGCAGCAGTATAAACAATGCATGGAGTTTACCTGTTAAAATGTTTCTTGATGCTGATCAGATCTAGTCTTCAATCAAACCAGATTGCTGATTGTATTTTTTTTAAACTTAAAAGTTGTTTAAATACTGTTAGATATCATAATTAAGGAAGGTTGTAAATATACATTTACTGAATGAAAAATTTTCAGTGCATGACTGCAACAATTTCCATAATAAAACAGTTTGTTACATGATTCTCTACATATCTAGCCTTTACTTGGTTCAATTTCTAAGTAACGATAATGTCTTGGCAATTCTTGGCCTCTGGGGAAGGATGTTTTTTTAATTATTATTACACTGTACATGTAGGTGTGAAATTAACTGCAATTAACATAGATATGTGTGACTTCCAAGACTTTAATCTAAATAAATAGAGTTTTGACAAATTTTGAGAGAACTTAATCTTAAAGAAGAATTTAAATAGAGTTTAAGTGGGAATCAAGTAGAGTTTAAGTGGAAAATAAATAGAATTCAAGTAGAAATAAAATAGAATTTAAGTAGAAATTAAACAGAATTTAAGTAGAAATTAAATAGAGTTTAAGTAGAAAATAAATAGAATTTAAGTAGAAATTAAATAGCGTTTAAGTAGAAGATAAATAGAATTTAAGTAGAAAATAAATAGAGTTTAAGTAGAAAATAAATAGAGTTTAAGTAGAAAATAAATAGAATTTAAGTAGAAAATAAATAGAGTTTAAGTAGAAAATAAATAGAATTTAAGTAGAAAATAAATAGAATTTAAATAGAAATTAAATAGATTTTAAATTAAATAAAAATAAATATATGATAGAGTTTAAATAGAAATTAAATAGATATAAATACAGCTTTCAAATAGAGTTTAAGTAGGAATTAAATAGGTTCTAAATAGCATTTAAGTAGAGTTTAAGTAGAAATTAAATAGAGTTTAAGTAGAGTTTAAGTAGAGATTAAATAGAGTTTAAGTAGAGTTTAAGTAGAAATTAAATAGAGTTTAAGTAGAAATTAAATAGATTTTAAGTAGAGTTTAAGTAGAAATTAAATAGTGTTTAACTAGAATCCAAATAGAACTTAAATAGAATGCATACCATCACTTCAAATAGAACTCAAATAGAAAATGGCAAATAGAATTTAAATACATTTTAAATAGAACTCTATTTCTTAAGGGAAGCCTAAAAGCGGAGCCGCCAAGGAATAAATTGGTGTTCGTTTCTCAAAAATAGTCCGAAACTTTTCGGTCTGAAATATATTTCGGGGCTTTTTTTGGCTCGTCGCTTCCGAAAAGTGTTTCAAAATAAGCCCAAAAGTGTTCCGAATTGTCCTCCAATACTTTGGGGATCTGTTCTGTAAAACCAAGCTCGAAAAGTCATTCTAGAGGCTGAGCACAGCTTTATTTTTTTTCGGGCATCAAACTGAACACATATTTTACTCACGAGCCGTCTTGCTTGGTTTTTGCAATGTTTCCATATCCTGTCAGTTAACTGTCAAGGCTTGTCAAATCTCCTTGGATTATTGGCTGTTCGCTTGAATGAACTTCAACCGGCGCTCAATTACAACAACAAAATTTAAATGGGTTATCTTCATTGCGTTCGGATGTTAACAAATAACATGAACTGCCACTATTAGTCTGGTCAAAAATTTATACAAGCATTTCACCTGCATTTCACTGGGATTATCCAAAAGAAAGGATTTTGGGAGCTTCGAAGCACTTGTAATAAACTTATCGAAGAAATGTCGCGTAGGCTTTTATAGCAGCCGAGAAAAAAATTCGAGCGCTTTGAAGAACACTCATTAGTTACCGGATGAAATAGCTTTAAACTCAAAACTGCTTCGCTTATAGTTACCTAAGTAACCCTTATATTTCTTTCTGTAACTTGAGACCATCGAGATTGAAAACAAACAAACACCAAACATTCTTAACTCTATGGTATAAGTTTTGCGGCTGCAAATTGTTTGAAATTTGAGCGCTTTTAGAAATGCACAGAATTGTTTTTGGAAGCTTTTTGGATATAATAGGTTTAAACCGACAACTGCTTCGCTTATAGTTTTTTAAATAACTGTTATATTTCGTTCTCTAACTCTGTAGAGACCATCGAGATTCAAAACAAACACCAAACTCGTTTTAAATTATGCTGGCATAAGTTTTGCGGATGCGAAGTAAGCCTATATAAAGTTACCCGCTTTGAGGAACGCACAAAACTGTTTTCGGAAGCTTTTGGTATAAAATATCTTTAAACCGACAACTGCTTCGCTTAAAAAGTTATTACTATTGAAAACTTCTAGGACAAGAAAATCGACAATTGCACAAAGAGATGTACCCGAAAGTCAAAATTGAAAGCAATTATTTGTCGTAATCTCACTGAAGTGATGCTTGTGCAGCTAGTTGTCTTGCGACTGTGCTTAGACCTACTGTTATGAAAAAAAAACACAAAATAATGGACAGAGAAATCGTTTTTGAAAAAAGTTTATTCGAAAACCCGTAAGTTTATACTTAAATGCAATTCGCGTTACACTTCCCAAATCGTGGATCGGTCCACGTGAGTGAAATCGGCTGAGCATGGCAAAATATAAGCTTACATCTGTCACAAATCACGGTGGGGCCAAACCACCCCCCAAATGGGTCATGAAATGTCCCGTTTTTTGGTTAATTTTTAATAATTTTGTTACTTTTCATCATTTCTTTACCAAACTTGGTAATTTGATATGGGTCTTTGTGCCAAACAATTTGACATGAATGGTGATGCCAAATGTCAAATTATGACGTCATAATTGGTGACGTCATATTATTCTCTAAAATAAAATTTTAGAATTTCTAAATTTTTTCTGGTGTTTTAGAAAGAACACGTCAAGAGGAGTTGAATGCTGAAAACCGTTTGTCGATGTGATAAATAATGGATGAGATATGGCATTTTAGATTTTGAAAATTTCACAGTCTCAAAATAGGGTCCCCCCCTTGTGTAATACGTTTGAATTTAAGTGTTGTTTTGTTGCGTCAACGACACCATTTAAGTTGCAGATAAGATGTCTTAAATGACAGAAGCTAAATGAAAAAGAAAAACTCGGAAAATTTTTTTCCTGCCAGAGCTAGAGCCCCCAAACCAGTTTTGTGACGTAATTAAGTGTCACGTGATCAATTATGCTCTTGCTAATATTATCGTTTTCAAGCCGAAAACTTAAAATCTAAAATGATACGATTTTTTGGAACAACAAGAAGTCCATTTTACCAGATTATTAGCTTGCATGGAAAAAAACTGTACAAAATAGATCAACAGGGTTGTTTTTAGAAGAAAAGTATGGTTCCGGGGGGGACACTTTAAATGTCTTTAAATTGCCATAACTCAAGATACGTTTGTCTTAGCGAGGTACGGTTTTCAGCATTTTACTCCCCTTGCCAAGTTCTTTCAGATGACATAACTTTTTATTTCAAATTTGAAATTTTCAGTTAACTCGTTTTGTGACGTCAGCCATTATGACGTCACAATTTGGTTTTTTAAGGCATTCTCATACTTAAAATAAATTGGGCGACAACCCAAGGTTTTTTGCCAAGTTTGGAAAAGAAATATGAAAAAGAAGCAAAATTAGTCTAAATGACCCATTTGGGGGGTGGTTTGGCCCCGCCGTGATCTGAGCGCGTTTTCTAATAATTTTTTAAAGTCAAAAGTAAATGACACATTTCTAATGACATAAATTAAATTCCCATTTCAAAACGAAATGTCTTTGACCGTAATACTCAAAATCATGTACCTTACGACCGTTTAAAAAACTTCACTTACTCGGTTATGTTTCAGAACAGGGCAAGGTCTCCACCGTGAAGAAAACAAAGCGATGAAGTCCTTTGAAGGCAGCTTTTGTAACTTAAACTTTTTCGCCTTCTACCAGTATTCTTTTGAACTTTTTCTTTCCATTTATAGATATTAGATGTTTTTTTTTTGTCAAGTACTTCAGTACTCTCGTACAATCGTTTTGCTAAAGAAGCTTAAGCCTTTCGAAAGAAACCTCTTTTTCAAAAGCGACGATGGTCATGCGATTTCCCGCCAAGAAAAACGCCGGTTGCCCAAAAGCACTGCGCGATTTCCCGCCAAGGAAAGATGGCATTCTCTATCCCCCCGTCGGGTTGTCTTGGGACTCCCCTCCCCCTCCCGCAGAGTCTGTGCGGACGGACGGACGGACGGACAGACGTACGTACGTACGGACGGACGGACGGTCACGTGACTATTACGTCACAACCAAAATTTCTCGGATCGATAGGTTACCAAATTTGCTTAGCAATGGAGCTCCGCTGGCGGGCTTTGCCCGCAGGCTCCGCTATAAAGCAAAAACTGCAAAGGAGAAGGAACAGAAAAAAAAAGAAAGAGAGGGAAGATAAAAAGATGGGTGAAGAAATGGGGAAAAAAGCCATGGAAGGGCTGGTATCCAGTGAGTATGCTACATTCCTTTGTATGACTCTTACCAATATGCCTTTTGGTCTTTCTTCTCAGACGTACATGCAGGGTTGGGGGGCACTCCCATAAAGGCACCGCCCTGTCAAATTTTTGTTTTGATTAGTTTTGGAAAGCTTAACAGTGATCACATTATTTATTTACATTTTGCATTGTAACAATACATCGATATTTGTTGACACAGACTTTTAGATTTAGCTTTGTATGGGATTTAAAAACATCTTTTGCATTTTCCGTCAAATTATGAGATTTGGTACGACGTCCCTTTTTGCTTGGGTAGCTGGGCTCATATATTTTGGGCAGGGATGCTTGTCATACCTTCTAGTGGTTGAAATTGGAACTGTGGGTACCTTTTTTTGGGGGGAGAGTCAAAATGAAACAGGAAATGTAAATAACATTGTGGTATCCCTTTTGGTAGTCAGCTGCTATTAAGCGGATACCACTTTCAATTACTTTTTACTGGCTACATTAAAAGGGGCTTAATAATCTACTTTCTCTTGGTACCTTTTAGGGGCATGATCGAGCAAAGGCCATGCCCATTTTGGTACCTCTTGGGAGGAAAAAAACCCTTGAGAGTTGATCAAAGCTAGGCAACTATTGGCCTAACATTGCAAAATTCACTCAAAGATAGAAAAATGTTTATTCAATACTACCTTACAAGGGGGATCAACATCTCATTTCCAATGCACTTTACGTTAGACCATTCTGTTATTCATCTTTTCTAGAGCGTAAACGAGATGAGAGTAGCAGTGATGATGATGAGTGTACTAGCAATGACGATAATTACGAGTCTGAAAGTACCACTACTTCTGGCAGTGGTTCTAAAAGAGGTGAGTATTCATATCATGATATAGGGTGTCCTCCCATTTGGTTGCTTTATTTCCATGCCCCCAATGACATCAAAAGACCCCCCCCCCCTGGACCCTCTAGAAATCCTCCCTCTAAATGTAGAATAGAGTGATTTCATGCAAAATAGGATTTATCTCCTGGAAAATATAGCATTTGACCCCTTCCCCCACTCCACCCCCAAACAAAGGATGGCCACTCCCTCATTGATTGCCCTTTTTGTCTTTCACTGACAGCCAAGAAAGGCAAGGTAACAAGGAAGAGAGCAACCCGACTTTCTGCTGTGCAGATGCTTGAAAGGAAATACGAAAAAAAGCAGACCTGAAAGAAAAAGAACTTAAACTGAAGTCTGAGGAGCTGCAACTGCAGAATAAAAAGTTTGAACAGGAGGCTGCAGAAAGAAAAGAGAGGCTGAAACTAGAACTAGAAGAAAGGAGAATGTTTCTCCAGATCTTAAAGGAAAAGGTGTAGAACTGCTCTATTACAGTGATCTGATATGTTTGATTTATAGCTGTTAAGAGCTGTGTGCAGGTTTAAATTATGGAAACAGTAACCATTATAAGACCACAAAGCAAAGTTGATTATTTATTTATTTTGTGTTCTAGCTCAGCAAACAGCTAATTTTAAATGCTGTATTCTTGAACTTTTGTTTAGCCATCTTGAGCATGTATATGTTTACAAAAGAGTATTCACAATTAAATTGATCTAAAGGTTTGATAAGTATGTTTCCAATGATGGGGGCTCCAAATCAAAATAGGTACCAGTGAGTGAACCGTACATACATGTGTGGCAGTTAATTAGAAGAGCGCCAACTAAATAGTACTTGGCAACTGGCTGTAAAAGGACCTTGAGATTTCTCTGAAAATCTAGGTACGTAAAATACTGGAGGATTTTTCCAAAACCCCATTCTACGCATATGCGACATTTACTCATTTCTGCATTAAAAAGTTGTTGTGGCCCAGTTAAATGAGCACCCCTGAAGGGAGAAATGATATGTCTCGTGATGCCATATGCAGGATCTCCATAAAACACGTATGGGTCTCCATTCGGTTTCACCATTCTTTCAAGCAGTGGCAACAAATTACTCTCCCCCAGCATGAAGGCGTCATGACGGCGTCCTTCTATTGGACCGAAGAGATGGGCAATAATCCCATTAGGTGCCATCACAGACTAAGGATAAAACATCAAATATGTTACCCTAGAAAAAAATTACAATGGCTGCTGGAATGTGTAGGAGAAGTATGTTTTCTTTCACTGAACGGGTTTGTTGAGCTAGGAATCAACATGGTTTTAGCAATCACATACTTGGAATTTCAGACAGTGTACCCTCTTGTGGCCACTATACATGATTCTTTAGAGGCGGATGGGCCTTGCAATTGGGCGGGCAGTACCATCGATGAAACCCCAAACCTGGTCAAGGGGCGCACCCTTTCTGTGTATTACATTGGAAAATAGACCTGGATTAAGTCACACCAAATCCAGAGAAGTCAGACGAGGACTGAACCTTGTAAACAGGTCATCAATGATCTAAAATCAATTAAAAAATGATAAGAATGCATGTCACTAATGCATAATTTAATATTTTATAGGCACAAGTAATGCATCTCCTTAGTGTTTCAGTTTGTCAAAAAATAGAGAAGATGAATAAATCATTAGTTCCAAACTGCATTTGTGAACAACTAAGTGTTTCATGATACCATATTAAAAGCCATGCTGAGCTCTGGTTCAGTCCTCCCAAAAATTGGGACAAGATCACACCATCCATTTGGGTATGTAAGACGCCGCAGCAATATCATCAGTGACTCCATACCAGTATATACAGACCCTTGATGGCTGGTATAGGAGTCAGGTATTTGTAAGGCCTCCAGTAGCCGGTCCATATCCTGTTTTTGAAATCTGAAATGCCATTATAGTACAATATAACTTATTTGGTAGACTGAAGAGGAACATGAAGATTGAAAAATGGTCTTCATAGTAATAACATGAGCCTGACAAGCAATTGAGTGCATTTTACTTTATTTACACGGGAATGACAACTTAAGAATGCACCTTAATTATGTATAAAGGTAAAATTCTCGATAAGCAGAAGGTTCAGCAACTAATGTCATCTACTTTGTAAGGCCTCATTTGCCGCTACGTTCAAAGTAAAGTAAAAAAGTTTACTAAGTGAAGGGGGAGGTTTTTGAAAGAGAAAGACCAGAGTTCTGTGTCTAAAACATTTAAATGAATAGATCTAGTCAGTTCGACCTAGTGTTTAGTGTGGCAAATCTACATTTCTGGCAATTACTTCTGAACAAAATTCGCCAGTCGGTAACTCAAAACAAAGAATTACCTAAACATCTGCTCACAATCGATCTCACTGAGGTCTTCGATATTCAGACGAGAGCCCAACAATCGGGGTTCTGGAAAAGCTGCTTCTAGAAATAAATATAAGAAATCGAGATCTTCATCGCTCGAAGACGAGCCTTCAGAACTGCTATCATCCAGCAGCATAAAGTCCAGCAGATCTTTGTAGTCTTGCCTGATTTAAAGAGGATCAATGATTTAGTGTTCTTCTCTCATTAATCAATAAAATCCAACAAACACATTAATATCCACATTTCACCTTCGGGCAGCAGCCATCTTGTTTTTGTTCTCATTTCCCATAATTCTTCAGTGCTACCATCCGCGAATCTTAAGACCCAAATATGGGCAACCGGCTAACGTGAAACCGCTAACCGCAAACCGCGGTTTGCCGTTTGCGGTAAGATGGCCAAACATCGATCTTAAGGTCTCTAATAACCATCTTGACACCCGGGGTCAACTACATCACTGAAGCCCCGCGTACTGGCAATCAACCCAAATGACTTATTTCCATCGCGCCTCCTTTTGTTAAAATCAAGAACCTTCACAAATAAAATGATTTTGCCTTATCCGAACTTCAAAACAGTTTTCTCCTGTAAGACGTCTTTTCAGTATTCGTTGCAATATTTCGAAACGATAATTGCTTGCCGAAAGCTCACAAGCCTGTTTAGTTTGAGTCAAGCAACAAAATGTCACGCACTTGATTTTACCTGACGTCAGGTTTGATCCTGAAAAAAGTGATTTTGAGGGGGCAATGCACAGGAAACATTACCAACAACAACAACAACAATAAACAAGTAAGCAAAAAACAAACAAACAAACAAAAACAAAGCAATGAGAACTTTGAAAACCTGCGGACCCAAGGGTCGATTATTTGTTTATCATTATCATTAGACACAGTGAAGCCTTGCCAAAACCTTGCCTGTTACCAGGGCTTTGGAAAAGAAATTATTATTAGGCCTCTAAGTATTGGTCTTCAAAAATTGGTCAAGACAGGAGTAAGAAAGTTTATTCAGGCACAAACCTGGGTGCCGGAACCGTCCTTTTCGTTCTCTATAAGCTTATGAAACCATTTTATGGCAAACCTAGGGGATTACACTTTTATACATGAAACTCAAAATAATGCTGAGGTTGAAACTCAACTCATGTTGAAACTCATCATGACAAGGAGTCCTAATGTTCAGGGCTCTTTGACGCCTTCCGCATGATCTTCTGAGCAGTGAAGGCGATGAAGGTAAGGAATCATCCTTGTGACGATTGGCTAACGCTCGAAACGTTAGCTTTCAATCTCTTCACGGTGGCTCAATTTACTTTATCAACTCAGATGATAAAAACAAAGTTTTGTGTTTCACTTCCCCACCGACGCAGCACCACAGTTTCTCTAGAAACTAACCCCCCTTGTTTGTCAGGTGACAGTTGGTTGTGCGATATTCTCCGCCTTTTCACGGTTGAGGAGAACGAGCTCGGTTTCGCTTAGAGCACTGCTATGGACGGTAGACCATCTGATGACAGAGCCTTAGATTTCAGCGCAGATATTAGTCTTATAGGTCCCATGCCATATGCTCTTCATACTCGGACAGATTACTTCTTTGGAAAACTTTATATTTGAGAGTGTGCTCACATCATCGATCTTCCAAGTTGCTACTAAAGGGCTTGTAATGGACGCGCAAAGGCATACACTTAAGGATGGTTCTCCACCAGGATCTTGATATCGTGTCCGGAGTTTAGGAGGATATATGTATCCGACTAAGTCTCCGCTGGCCTTGCGGTCACAGGTTCCCTTCCCTCCATGGGGAGGGAAGGGAGCCAGGAGTTTGAACACCACGCCGAGCCCTGCTGCGCGAACTATGGTGGCCCTGCAGGCCCTGCAGTGACAGCAGCCAGCGTTGTCTTGCCGGAAGCTGACTGTCTTCAGGGCTGGTATGGGGGTGTTAATCTGCTTAATGACGTCTGCCATCACAGCGAGGAATGCACGAAAGTGGCACGAGAAAAAAGTGTACTTATCAAGCCCACTGGAACGAAGACGCCGATGTGTTGCAAAAGAGCTTTGGACTCCGACTTGCCAATTCCATGGTCTGCTTTTCCCACTTTCCCTTTCGAGGCATACTTAGGCAGCCCTGGTAGAACTCAACATGACCAACTTCGATTAGTCCCTCTGCGTTAGCCAATTCCCACAGAAGAGCGATGGGCTGGGCAAATGGTCCATGTTTAAAATACTACTCAGAATACTATTGCGCGTGCTAAAAGAAAATCAACGAAGCTCAACTTCTGAGTGAATATCGCTGATTCCAACATTGCATGTGTGACCCGAAAAGTCTTTTTTGTGGCTGGAACAGCAGCCGCTCATATATATAGCTTGTAAGAGGCGCAAACGCCTGCAACTCGTTTCTGAAAAGAAAAAAAAATGACCTCTATTCGCAGCCAAGGGAGATTATGGTTCGATTGGCTATTGTACTCGGTGACAGGCCTCCTCACTGCGAGAACTCCAAAGAACCCTCTCCTTTTAGAATGGCGAAATATAGAGGAAGCGCTCTACAACTACTGTGTGAAATATGGCGTTTTCCCTTTTTTTTTTTTTTTTTTAACGAAAATTATCGGTTTTTAAACATTTACTCAAAGCCGATCCGCACTTAAGACATTTTGTCTAGTTTCCAATAATGTCGCACCTGAAATTCTCACACGCCTGCTTTCCAACAAACGTTTTATTTCCGCAAATGGCAAGTTCTCGAGGCACCTTCTTCGACCGCAACACTGGTGGCTTGCGAATAATATTGAAATCCTTCACCGTGAAATTAATTAGGCTTTGGGAAAATATCCTAAAATGCACTCACGCTAGGGAATATTCGCGTCTTGAAAAGTCGAACTCTGCAGTAAGATATAAGAAAAATATATCAATGTTTGCTATTTTAGACTATCGGAAGTTCATACTTTCTGCTCAGTAGTAAACACGTGACAATTTTTTCCTCTCGCCAGAGCGTCACAAAATGTACATCTACGTAATCTGTAACTTGTTTTGCACAGGTCAGAATTGTGTGGTGAACAGTCCCATCATATGTAGTATCACTCTATTTTACTAGTCAAAAGATATTTCAGGCATAACTTCGGCGGTGTAACATGGCACCAAACAGAAGGACGGACTGTGAGTAAACAAACAGTTGTGGCCAAGTGCTACGCATTGAAAACTCACCGGGGGGGGGGGGGGATCCTCACGATTATAAAGAAAAGTGAACTAAAAAATTCCAGGGATCTTGTAAAAAACAGATGGATGCCTTCTTTGTTAACCTTCGATATGCTTTAGTTTATATCACGGAAAAAAAAAATCAGCTATCTCTGCGGTTTGTTTTTACGTTGAGGTAGTCCGGCATCTGGGATGAAAACGGTCATTCCGGTCGAGTTGCTGAAACAAACGCCATAACTATTTATATCGCCTTCTGTCTTGTACAATTTCTTTCATAGCTTAAGTTACCATAACAAACGTAGCCCACAAAAACAAATTATGCAAATTAGGCTAAGGGTAGATTGAATCTGTCCATGGCTTATTATTAACTGTAACCGTAGACCACATTTCACAAGATTGGAGAGGCTGCGGTGTCGCTTTTAATGTTCGCGGTAACGCTTTTTCCGACTTATTGACTTAAAAACGCATGCAGAGTGAAAGACAAATCCTCTAAGCTCTGACCTATTTTGACATCAGATATTAAAAACAGAATTGCCCTGAGCAAAGCGCGTGGTCTGCTCCACGCGGCAGACGTCCCTAGAAAGAAAATAAAGAAAAAAATTAGCTAAGCGGGAAAATAAAACTCCTCTTTCAAAAAACGGCGTAGAAAAAATATTGCTCAGTACAAACGGTATAAACTATAGTATAAAGTGTATAATGCCCAGCCAAAGCAGAAAACAGTATGTAACTGCAGTGCGATGATCAAGATTAATATTCCACTCGACAGATAACAACAGCTCAGTACAGAACTGACTACCCAAGTGAGACAAACTACTCGACAGATAATAACAGTTCAATACAGAACTGACTACCCAAGTAAAGCAGTCTGCTCGACAGATACGGCAACAGTTCAATAATAAGCTGACTACCCAAGTAGAGCAGAATAGGTTAACGCGCGTGCAATAACAGCTGAATGTAAGTTAGTACAAAATGTTAGCGGCAAGCTTAGGTTAAAATCCTGCTCTACAGATAACAACAGTTCAGTATAGAACTGACTACCCGAGTGAGACAAACTACTCGACAGATAACAACAGTCCAATACAGAACTGACTACCCAAGTAAAGCAGTTTGCTCGACAGATAACAACAGTTCAATAAAAAGCTGAGTACCCAAGCACTAGAGCAGAATCGGTTAGCGCGCGCGAAGCCGGTTAATATCTCGCGTGCTAGGCAAATAAAAACAACTCACTAAAAAACTGACTAGCCATGACCAAATGAAACAAAGCAATTCAGTGCGAGCAAATATGATGGCTTAGAATAGCATACACAGTCAAACTCATAACTTCAACTTCAACTTACCAGTGTTCTTTTCCTTGCGTTGATCATTCGGGGATTACACGCGAGTCCCGCGACCTCGCATTTCCCGCCAATTCGCTTCAGTGATCAGAAGACAAAAACACCAGCTCTCCAAAAGTCTGATGAATTTTCTTATGGGTTCGATGTGCCTCTTGATATGCCAAGGACAGAAACTGTGGCCAAGGTCACCAAGAAAACATCGAAAAAATATACACTGGACATCCATAATTCCAGAAATAAATTATAAACGATTTCGAGAAGGCGCCGCACTTCATCTGTTCCTCATATTTTCGCGCGTAGAAATCAAAGTAAATGGCCTGATCAGTGACTGATGTCGATCTTTCTTTTCTTCCATAAAATGGTACTTACCAAACTCAATTTGCGGGGCTTTGTAAAGAGCATCGAGAACCGGAATCGATAAACAACTTACAATTCACGCTTACAAAATTCGCTTGTAGTAATTCATTGGCAACGTCGCGACAAAATGCAGGTTCTTCGTGAGAGTCTTGACTACAAAATCCAATGAGATTTTACCAATCACTATGAGGTTTCAAAAAGGTGTACAAACCGTTTCAGCGAAGGAATTACGATCAGTAAAACTGGACAAACACATTACGCGTCGCATGGCGGTAACTTATGATTGAGAACGCAAAAGCAGGAACTGTGTGACTCAAATAACACTGTCTTGTCTCTGCTTCATGTTAAGGTCGTTAAGGGACGGACCATTTTATTTTTGAGGGGGTGGCTGGGCAAATGCGAAAAAATTTCCTGCACAGCTTTTGCAGAAGAAATAAATATCGTGCATAGCAGCACAAAGCAGATAAATATATTGCAATCTAGCGAAATAAAATTCAAGCGAAGGTCACCAATGGTGATTAGTGACGAAAAGATATTTCTGCAGAAGAAAATTGCCCACCCCCCACCCCCAATCAAAATTATAATGGTCCATCCCTTCAATTTTCTGGCAGATGATTTTATACAACTCACGTACAAGATTTTAAAATAAGACCTCCTGGACAGATTTTTTTTTTGCAACCAAAGCCTATAACTTTTTTGGGGCTTTATGCCGGCATTCTAAATCAGTGCGGCTATGATAGGCTTCTGGTGCGGCATTTATTGCATTGTTAAAGCTACCGAACGCTTGTTTTTTCCACGCAACGAGAACGTACGTAAGAACGGGATCGCAAATGTTAACGCTGGAGAAATTACCCGAGAAATCATCGCGTCTAAACGTGGGTCACGCGTGTTATCTCGTCGTCTGTTTTATTTGATTCTCTGTGGGAACAATTATGGTAACTACTTAACAGCGTCATCCAAACTCCTCGCTAATTGAAGTCTGTCAGCTTTATTTGACACAGCCCTGCATCATTTTCCGTCTCCTGTGGAGAATTTTTTTGTGCTCTAAGTTTGTTATGCAGAGGTCCTAATCTGTCGATTTGTTTTCCATTTTTGCAATCCCATCACCAAAACCTATTCTGTGACTTGACCAGAACCCGTTGCGTGACAGACAAATTTAGTTAAAGGGGTTATGTCACGAGGATTTTGCTATTTTGGGTCAATTCTGTGCTAAAATCATAACCTAGTGCCTTTACTCATACACAAAATGCTCCTGTGAAACTATGAGGAAGATATCAAATGAATTTTATCAGGGAGAGCCAACCGTAATAAGTTTTTTGGAGATTTTTGAGAACACGGCATCAAAACTTGAAAAAATTGGCCCAATTTTTTCAAGTTGGCCAATTTTTTCAAGTTTCAATCCATTTCCATCCTTGCCATCGGTAGCAACAGACGACAAGAAACAGTTTCAGTGATGTCAAATAGTCTTTAATAACAAAACTAGACCATTATTTTTTAATTCAATTGATGCCAAGACACTTTTTAGCTTTTTAAAAAGATACTAAATTAGCGTGACATAGCCCCTTTAAATCAGACCATAATAATTAACACAGATAACAGTGCGGTTTCTGAGATGAATGTGGAGATCACTGCAAAGTTATTTAGTTTCTTCAGGAAATTAACGCTGAGAGATCATTTGCCATTCGTTAAGGGATGTGAATGTGATGGTGGAGTCGTTATTCAATCTGGAGATACCAGGATATAGCGGTCGATTCCACGCGTCATTAGATGACCCTTGGACAACACACCTAAAACTTGACAAAACCTGGCATTCAGACAAAATCTTATTCAAGGTGAGCTAGACATGACCTTTATCCTGTACGTTTCATCCAAATACCAAGGGAAACAAGAAAAAAATTCCAAGTTTTCGACTATTCGGTCGGAGGCACGAGCCTGTTGTTTTTAATGGTTGACAGGTTAATGTTGTGATTATCGGGATTTTGAGAGCGTTTGTACTTGGCGCTGATAAAAAGCCCGAAACTAATTTTTAAACCTGATTGCCCCCGCAGGGTTTTAAAACCCGAGGAGGCAGAATTGAACTCCCCGCGTAATTATGGGAAATTGTTGTGTACCAGATGAAATCTCGACTTAAACAAAGGTGAGGTGCGCAAGGCACTGTCGGGAAACCGCAATATTTACACAAGCTAAACGAAGCGAACTGCAGACGTCAAATAGATTTTACAAGACTTGGGTAAACGCTACAGTACGGTAAATGTAATGTTTTAAATGGTGATTTGCCTTTGAAAAATTGTTTGACTGATCGTTTGATCCAGATTTCTATGATTTTTGCAATTCTGTTCGCAAAGCGGCTCTAATTTTGATCAACCGGTCGCCACTAACTGCACTATTTTAAAGTCATGTCTGCAAGAGTTACATGCGTGTGTCCATGCACACAGGAAAATCTAGAGTTTTTCGCTACAAAAAGCAAATGTATTGTTTATTTGAATAAAAGTTTTGGCTGGAAAGCCTTTTTTGTCGATTATTCTGACCATTTTACATAAGTGATGGTGGGATTTAAGAAGCAACGCAACGTTTTGTAAACACGGTTTACTTTGTATAAACGAGTCGAAATTTGATATACAACAACCTGTGGGAATGGGAAATTTCAGTAATTTTCATTTTCATGGCTGTTTTCTGCTAAATACTTGATACGTAACCATAGTTTTCTATAACAGGATATTTTAAATTCAATTGAGTAGACAAAATTTATTTTATGGGAAACTCGCGAGTCAATGGATTAAGTATTTGTTGCGTTTCTGTACGTTTTAAAAATACATTTTCAGCTAGCTGTGCATGTCCTTTATTATATTATTTGTATTTCTTAAACTGAAGGGAAGTGAACGACCAATGGATACACTAAATACAAAGCGTGAAACACAAATAGTCAAGCCCAGTGTAGTTGACATTCCCTGGGCAAACTCCTTCAACAAACTTTAATTGTTACCTTTTTTTTTAATAAACATTTTACAAAACCGTTTCAGTTGTGCAAGTCTTGACAGCAATATATGTTGTTATTTGTTTGTGCTTATTTTACCTTGCCATTATTAATAAAATTATAGAAAAGCGGTGGCAGCTGTAGTGACAACTATTACTAGTTTTAGAATGGCATTTCGTCTTTCAAGAATTCTGAATTTCAAGTGATTTGGTGTTTTACCGGGGATGGAAACTTTCTCTTGAAAAACTGTGCCAAATTATGAATTTTGAGCAAGCGAATTTTAGTGATTTTCAGCAGTTCGCCATGACCTTGAAAATTAATTCACAGAGCTTAAACTGGACTCAGTTACTTCATACACACTTCAAAAGCAAACTTCCACGCTTAAAATGGGTGTTTTCTGGGATGCCAATCAAACAGAGCCAAGTTTACGAGAAGGCTATGATACACGTTTATTTCGCGTGTTTACAGGTCTCGTGTGGCCTAAACGTGTTACATGTTTTTTTCGGGCTTAAAAAAACAAATTCAAGAAAAACATTCCACTACGTTTCTTAGATTACCATAGGGTATCCGTGGAAAATTTAAGAGGGAATTTTATAATTCATCAGGTGCCACCACTCGCTCGATGTTAGTGGACATTCCCTCTTAAATGTTAAGCTCGGAAAGAATAAAGAAAGATGGAATATTCAGAGTTTATTACCAGTGGTTAAAGCGTCCGACCGGTGTACGGGAGGTCATGGGTTTGATTTCCGTCGGGGACTCCGATTTTTTCTGTGTACCACGCTCGCTCCTTTGACTACCAAATTCCGTGGAACCCTGTTTTGGGGAGGGGGGGGGGGGGAGACAAAACGGTAAGGGGCCGGCAGATTGGAGTCCTTAACTGGCTAAGCCTTTGAATACAGTTATCCTCTACCTTATCCTCTCTGGTTATCCTCTCTCCTAAAAATTCCTAAATCATTAATGCAGTAATTATTTCTAAAACTGTTGTTTTGGTGACCTGGATTATCCACCGTCTCGACATGGATACTTATACTTAAGTTCACGACCATGTAAGGATCTCGTCAGGCTGGAAGACGTCTTTTTGCGAGTGACACTGCTTGGTAAAAAAAAAACGATTTGTAACATCTCGCACACATCTGATTATTCCATTCGATGATTCAGCTGCAAAGGCAATCGAATAAAATATTTGGTGGTATTTTTAATCGAAAGGTGCCAGAAAGTCTATGTATGAGACTACTAAGAAAGCACGCGCATAATTTTATTAAATAACTGACCCGACAGGAAACACGAAACTAAACAAGCAAATTGGCAACTTTCCCCACACTCGTGTTCTCATTATCCGAGAACATCCGCATAACAGCGGGTTGAAACAGATTATTCAGGAGATCCTGCAGTTCGTTGTGGATTGTCCGTCTTATAACCGAAATGACCGTTCAAAAGTCGAGTTTTCCTTCCTTTGCTTCCATTGTTTCTATTCTATCAATTTTGTTGTACTGTGCTGGGTTTGTAAGAGTTGAATTGGAGTTGAAGGACCAGAAGAACAGAATAAACTATCTTGAAAACATCGTGAACACTAATCCACCATCCAAAGATGGAAGCATTGTAAAGCTAATCAAGAATGTTCCTGGTAAGTTCACGGAGACGTTTACAATTAACTTTAGCAAAATGAAAGCCACTGCAATTTTCGATTCCTTGTTAACCTGTTTCACGTGGGCAAAAAATAACTTTAAACAGCAAAACTAAAACAAAAGAGTGTATAGAATCTCGCATTTGCGTGTTCTCTTCTGTAGCAAACAAAATTAAAGGTTAGCAGGTCAAGTTCTTTTACCTAATTCAAGTCACAGGAGACAACTAACGGCAAAAACAGATTTTACTGCAAAATTAATACGTAGAATAGCGTTGCAACATTGTGTGTTCTCCCCTTTTACTTTCTTGTGAGGTTGGTAGGCTAATTTTCATTCCCGTCTGGCCTTGCCTTGCGTTCTGGACTTCAATTATAAGGCTCGATTACCAGCCGCTTTTCGGGAAATGACCCAGTCGAGCCTAGGCTTTTATATGAATGAGCGAAGAAAACAATTACAAAGAATGGGGCACTGTTCTAATCCCCCCCACTCCCACCCCCCTTTCCCACAACCCATCAGGCAGGAGGATTACCACTGGATATGGTATGGGATCAGGTCTGTCACCAGGGCAACACAATGTTGTCTACATTCTTTTGTTGTTGTTGTTCTTGTTGTCGTTGTTTTGGTTTGTTTGTTTGTTTTCATTGGCTATGGCATCCACAAAAGGTACAGTCAGGTATAAAAACGATGATGTGGCATAAACAAAATTCCAGAAGAAGACGTGGCATTCTGTCTTACGTAATTTTGAAAGTGTACATTTTTTTTTGGTTTTGCTTTATTTTGATTTTTTTTTTACTGGGTCTGTTTTGAAGCCAGGGGCTCTTTCTCAAATTAACTTCCAGTTTGAGAAACTCCCCACCCAACCCATCTCACGTATTTAAAATCTGTGCAAGGGTTTTATTTCACTACTACTATTAAAAGGAATTAAAAATGAGAAAAATTTGCCGCAGAGAAAACGAAACTTCACACATTTTCTTTCTAAATTATTTTAATCAAGTCAAATACCGAGACCAAGACACACCACACCAAGGTTAAGTACCCTACATCTGGGCTGTTCTGACTTTTTACTATAAAACAATGTGTCATTTCTGAATTTGTGTTACTCTATTAGGCTACGTGAACTGTTAGTAAAAAACAATCAGCGGTCAGAGCACTCACTTCCCACTGATCAAGATGGCCCGGGTTATTTCCTCACTTGGCGATATTTAAGCAGAATTTATTTTCGGTTATCTTGTTTGCTTGTGGTTTCTTTCGCTAGCATCTCTGATTTACCGGATCTCTTTTAGCCTTTTAGTGCGACGCGTTCCTTCGCACAGGACAGGTTCCAAAAGGGCTTAGGGCTCCAGGGCTTCGGGCTAAAAAACGTAGGGCTCCAGGGCTCCAAGACAGCAAAAATTGGGGCTCTAAGGCTCCATAGATGTATTCTCCATTTAGGGCTCCGTTTAGCCAGAATCAGTTAGTTTTGTCCGGGCTCCAAGTAGAAAAAACAATGCTTTGAGCTTCGGGTTCCACTGCAAAAGTTTCAGGACTCCAGGGCGCCAGTGTTCCAAGGACACCCCCACCCCCCCCCCCCCCCCGGCGTAACCCCCCTCTTCGGGACCCTGTCAAGAGGAGGATAAAAAACGAGCTCACTAAGTGGCTGGAAATTGAGCTCACGATTTTCCTTCCTACATAAAAACCAATATTTTGAAACTTACAATTCTATCAGCACTGATATAAAAGAGCTACCTAAAGCACACCTGTGGGTATGTGATGTGACTTTCCTCTCTGAATATGATGAATGTTTTGATCATGAAAAATAAAACAAAACGCCGTTGACGTTCTTTCAGTGAATTCTAGTTGAATATATGTTACTGATATGATGTCCAACTGTTGTGTCTAACAATTATCTTTGTCTATAGCTACAAGTAGCTTTCGTTGTATGGGTCTTTTGTATAAACGATCGTCAAAATGACTATTGCAGGGACTGATCAAACAACGTGAAAAGAATTGAGTTACAATATTTTGACTGGCCAATACCATTCTTCATCAGGTTTATTAAGTAAATTACATAGGCGACATTGAATCATGTAGATAATATTGAAAGTTTCCTGTGTAATTTACTGTACATTGGGGAAACTACACGTCGCCTCAAAGACCGTTTTAATGAACATAGACGACCAGTACTAAACCCTACTTCTAATTATATCCATACAGCGGTTTCAGAACACTTTCTCAGCAATAACCACTCCGACACCCATATGCTACTCATTCCTATTGAAAAACTTGAAAATGAACGTGATTCTTTCAGGAAGGCACGTAAGGCTCATATTATTCACAAAGCTAAGACTCTTGAGCCTCTAGGCATCAATAAAGGTGATGAACTGTAATTTGTAACAGTATATATGGTACAAACAATTTTTATTTGTCTTCTGTGATTCCTAAGTAGTCACACCATACCACGTCTTAAATGTAACTTCCGCTCATTGTTGTACTACATATATATTTCTGTAAATTCGTAATTTGCCTTAATAAACCTGAGGAAGACCGGTATTGGCCAGTCGAAATATTGTAATTCAAGTCTTTTCACGTTGTTTGATCAGTCCCTGCAGCAGTCATTTTGACAATCATTTATATTTTTATAGGTCGATAAATTATGATCGTCCGAGTGAATGTAGTCCTGAGAAGGACTGTGATGACATTGACTGACGTTTCGACAACCTGAGCGGAAGTCATCATCAAAGTCCAGTGAACTGTGAATCGTCAGGAGATGTTATAAGTCTATGGTCGTTGTCCTGATTGGTCGACGATCTCGTGATGTTATTGGCCGTCTGTCAGTTAAGCCGTGATATTATTGGCTGGGTTACACCCACCCGGACCGGACGATCATAATTTACGACCTATGACTCCTGGGTTCAAACCATTTACAGTTTCATTTATATTTCTATTAGTTTTGACTGAACACGACCTTTCTGATCCGCCGTTGAGGAAGGTTGATCGTACCGTTTTTGCAGTGGTTTTAAGCCTTAACTTCGTACTAGCCCTCGTTGTTCACCCTATTTAAAATCCGAACGTTGAACAAAAAATTAACTCAATTTGTGGATGGTGGATTCCAAAAACGTTTTATTACCTTTCCAGAATTTAAGTATAAGACCTCTGAACACAGTAAATACAGGCGTCACGCTAGTTCACCTAAAAACACGACAGAAGCTGAAAACACCGCAGACACGATGCTGAAAATCAACAAACTTTTATTATTGGGCAGACCGCAGCTCTGCCGATCACAGTGTTCATCAGGTCCTCCCGGTCCACCAGGACCCAAGGGAAAAAAAGGAGCCCGGGGTAGACGAGGACAGAAAGGAAGAACCGGAAACAAAGGCGATCGAGGTTTGATGGGATCACCAGGAAAGAGCGGCAAGCAAGGAATTATGGGACCGAGAGGGCTGCTATAGTGTGGAGTAAACTTGACAATCAGTCAGCAATAAGCCAATCAGCGATTTCAAGAGGCACATTGAGTTTAAGGAACGTCACACGCACTGACTCTGGTTTGTACCAATGTTCAGCAGCAAACATCTTGGGGAAAAATCAGGTGATAGCGCAAGTAGTAGTTAACGGTAAGTGTACCATCATATTGTCGCGATGTGAAGAGGTTTCATTAGTTGCGAGTTCCTCCCGACGAATTTGTGGCATCTAATATGTCCGTTCATAAAAGCGGTTTAGGAAATGATCTGAGCCAAATTGTGGCAGTAGTTGAAAAATATTCCCCAAAACTGACTTGGCGAAAACATGACAATCGACCACGCCTCAAACGCCAGGCGCAGCAAAAGCTAGAAATGTCAAGGGTTGCAGATTCAAGGGTTACAGCTTATTTCGGCTTGCTGCAAACGGCAAAGACTATTTTTTTCATTGTTTTTTACCCAAAGATTACACTCAGAAAAGTATATGAGTTTCTGATAAACTAACATAACGAATATTCATGTACATTCAGGTACACATAACTGGGAGTATAATTTTTCTTTATTCTTCATAGTTCGCCCTCGTGTTTCTTTTCATCCGGGACCTTTTTACGCCATCGAGGGCAGTTACTTCACCTTTCCAACATGTCACATGACTGGCCATCCTACACCAGTGGTGACGTGGAGCAGGTCTTTTGGTCAGCTTCCGCAGCAAAGAGTACAAAGTAACAGCAGTGTCATCAAACCTTTTGACGTCCGGAAATCTGATTCCGACAACTACCTCTGCACTGCGACTAACCTTTTAGGAAGTGTTGTAAAAAGAACTGTTTTAGTTGTAGTCTTATTTCCTCGCTTCACCTTCAAGCCACCGTTGAAGCTTATTGCAGGAATTGGCGACACATTGACGTTAAACTGCAGCGCTACAGGTGACCCACAACCAGTCATAAGCTGGAAAAAACAAGGATCTCAACTGCCAGTTGGGTGTACCCAGCAGATTAATGGCGCGTTAGTAATTAGAAGTGTAACGAAAGAAGATACTGGGAATTACATTTGTGTGGCAACAAGTGCAGGAGTGTTTGATGTGGAAACGGGTACCTACATTGAGGCTTATCCCAAAGATAAGTGGGTATTTAGTGCTGATAAGGAAAGTAGAAAGTTCGAAAATAAAAGGGAGAGAATTTTCTGTTTGTGGCTTAATAAATACATTCAAGAGAGGATATTGATACATTACAATGTCAATTCATAACAACCAACAGAAGTTAGAACAGCTGTGGTACTCCCACAGTAATTCTTTGGGCAGCTACCTCGGGGAAATGGCGATCACCTGAATCCGCAATTACGTAGGCTGACACAAGTTTTTTTGGCTGATAACTGGTTTCAGTGCTGGTTTATAACGGTCTTAATGGTGGTCTCCCTTCCTCGGTTTATTGTTAAAGTTGTTGTAAGACCCGGCGACACACTGAAGTTAAACTGCAGCGCTACTGGCGATTCACACCCAGTCATCAGCTGGAAAAAACAAGGAGCCTAACCTCCAGCTGGGCGTAGCCAGCAGATCAATGGTGCGTTATATAGTGCTCAAAGGCATGGCAATGAACTATACAGGAATTTACATTTGTGTAGCAAAGAGTACGGGAGTGTTTCATGGCATGGAAACCGTTACCATTGTTGATGTTAAGGACCCTAGAGGTAGGGTAACATTGAAAAAAAGTCTATTAAATGCTAGCCGAGTAGAGTGCTCTCTCTGTGTAACCTGCTCCGTTGTATTCCTTCAGTAAACTGGACAAAGAAATTTACAAGAAAATACCATGCAATAGATAGAATATATAAAGAATGTCAGATTCTTTAGCAATATTTGTTAAAGTAAGGCACGGATTTTGGAGTACAAGCTATTGACTTAGTATAGTAATTATAATCTTTGACTTAATATAGTCAAGCTAAAAAAACCATGAACAGTGAGCAAATATTGATTGTTTTTTGACCAATCACATGCGAGATCTTGAAAGCGCAGTCCAACAGTCACAAGTGGGACAACTCTGATTCTCGTTTTGTATCTCCTCTATTGATCTGACAAGAATTTTTAAAATTGCCCTTAGTTCTTTGTATTTCTAAGCCACATCCACAACATGTAGGCGAGCGAAAAATCGATGCTAGAGAATAAAATTCTTCGAGAAGTTGACGCGCGTGACGGTGCAATGGTTCGATTTAATTTAAATCTAGCGGTTTATTTTACATTCATATAAATATTACGATATCCAATTTCAAACTCTGGGGCCTTTCTTTATTTTTAACAATAAAACTGCCGTTTCTTGTTGTAGGTCTAACAACTTATGCGATTTATAAAGTCGAAAAATTCCAACTCTTTAAATATAGAGTGTAAGTTCCTTGATCGAACGCAAGGTCGCTAGTGGACCCATAGGAAGCCCAAGCATAATATTTGAATATCATTAAAAATGGCGTTTCAAAATATAAGTCTTTGTATGGGATTTCGAAGCGAACATTTTGAGCAATACATAACAACGAACTAACTGGATTAAGTTCATGACACATTACATGGTGTTGTTTGCTATCCTTACAAAGCATTTTGGGCAATTTTAGGTCCATTTACTTAACTGTGTTAGTACGTGTATAATACATTGACAAGGAAGGAGTCATTTGGCCCGATTTAGCCACTATCACCGCTCGACACGTTTCGGAATTCGCTCGAATTTACCCACAAATATAGTTCAGGCTCCCATTCTGACTTAGCGACGTGACAAAAGGAAGACATAAAAGTGATTTTTTCACAACCAATTGCACATACCTCGTGTCCCAAAAGAATTATCCACTGCACAAAATCATAATAGCATCTCAAAATAGGCCGCCATGGATCCGTGAGGATCCCGATAGCCCCGTTTAACCGCGGTTGGCACTGGACACCAGTCAAATCATGCCCTTATGGGGAGGGCCACGCTCGTTTTGGTCGTGTTACAATTGTAGTAACTATGACCCGGTACGGACACAAAACTGTCGCTCCAACGTAGTCTGGTTCGCGCGAGAAAGGTGGAATCGCTGCGCGGGACTCCGTTACCTTATGGAATGAATTAAGTTATCGAAAGAAATTAAAACGGTCTTGGCCGTTAGAAACTGAAAACGAGTCAAGAAAAAGAGAAAGTGAACCGTGTTTCTCCTTCCTCCTATGTTTCTATTCATGCGTGGTAAATTGAACATATTTGCGTTCATGTACAAAACGTTTGTAATACAGGTCAGTCTACTGCGTTAATTTTAAATACGTACTCTGCGTGAATTGAATGTGTTCAATTTTTTGGAATCCTCGATAGGTTTTATATACCAGGTATATTTTTTCGAACCGAAGTCGGCAAATTCATTTAAATTCATATCCTCACGCGCGTGAAAATGTTTTATTTTAAAATTGTTATAATTGTATATACAATATCTATTTCTATATTTGCATAAAGGTAACCTACTTATTAAAAAAAACAAGAAAATATACACCCTGAAAATGGATATAAATTCAGAAATGGGAATGATTTATTTTTGCTACCGGCTTGTAACACGCAGCGATTTTCTCACGCGAACCAGACTACGTTGGAGCGACAATTTTGTGTCCGTACCGGGTCATAGTTACTACAATTGTAACACGACCAAAACGAGCGTGGCCCTCCCGATAAGGGCATGATTTGACTGGTGTCCAGTGACGACCGCGGTCAAACGGGGCTATTGGGATCCTCACGGATCCATGGCGGCCTATTTTGAGATGCTATTACGATTTTGTGCAGTGGATAATTCTTTTGGGACACGAGGTATGTGCAATTAGTTTTGAGAAAATCACTTGTATGTCTTCCTTTTGTCATGTCGCTAAGTCAGAATGGGAGCCTGAACTATATTTGTGGGTAAATTCGAGCGAAATCCGTAACGTGTCGAGCGGTGATAGTGGCTAAATCGGGCCAAATGACTCCTTCCTTGTCAATGTATTATACATGTACTAATACACAGTAAGGTAAATGGACCTAAAATTGCTCAAAATGCGTTGTAAGGATAGCAAACAACACCATGTAATGTTTCATGAACTTTATTCAGTTAGTTTGCTGTTATGTATTGCTCAAAATGTTCGCTTCGAAATCCCATACAAAGTCCTATATTTTGAAACGCCATTTTTAATAATATTCAAATGTTATGCTTGGGTGTCCTGTGGTGGACCAAGTCCGCCAACGAGGTTCAAACAAACTGAACGTCTGGAAATGTTGGAGTCATTTCTGTCTAATAATAGTAAAGCTTCGGCCCCAGTAGCTGTGGTGCAATAAAAACAAGTCTGAGAAAACTTACACATTGCAGCATTGTAGCATCCAGCTGGTTGTCGGATCGTTCATTGCTGTTTTGCTGCCTGCTCTACTGTTGCAAATTTTGAGAACGTGCCATTTTTAACTCGGCATACGGTATACCTACAGGCAGCTGAGCAGTAACGAACGATTCGACAATCGGCAGTTGCTACAGTGCTGCCGCAACAAGCAAATGCACAATCTCTGAAACATGTTTCGCTTGCGTAGTGCATGTGGTGCTCAATCAGGAAATACAAAGTTAAATTTCTGTAAGATCGGATGAGGATCATTTTTGAACAAAATAATAATAATTAAGAATATAATGATTGTGAAAAGGTTTACGCCGCAATGATAGTCGTTAGTTAGCTTCATTATCTACAAGAACATAAATTCTAGGTGAGACACTTTTTGTATCACAGGCTTTCACTTCATCGGTGTTGATTTTTAACTTATTATAATTGATTGTTTCATGAATTGTTATTATCTCAGTATAAATTTCATTTGCTATTTTATTACTTTTTTTTATTGCTTTTGTAGAAACTAGTATAATTCCCTAGGCTAGTTGGCTCGTCATCATCATCACCATAATAATAATAATAATAATAATAATAATAATAATAAACAGTCGTACCGTGACTGATAGGAAGCCATTCATTTTCTGCAGTTCTAAGATCTCGCAAGCAATAAGTCGAAACACAATGACCATTCCAGAAATATTTCTGTCGTCTACGGATTACTTACTTTGACATATACAGTGCATATATTATTATGCCAATTTGCAAAAACCACCCAAAGTTACAGAACAGATAAAAATACTGTAAATGGCGATCACCTGAATCTGAAAGTCGTAAAGTGAGTGTAGCACCGATATATCCGAGCAGCTAGATTGCAAGTGGCTCTACAGTATTCGGAGTAACATAATCTTCTCGATTAAACGCCGGGGACGTTTATTTAAGGTGTTTCGATACAGTTTTTTTGGGACCATACCTCACTTTTAAAATCGGCTCTTAGACAGTCTTTATCTTGTCGGATCACCGTGAAATTTACAGTACTTTTTGGTTTTGGATTGAACTTTAGCGTGGTTTACATTTTGTGCAAATCGATATTTCCATGACAACGATAAACAAAAATCCTCGGAAACACTAAAATTGAAATTTTCCGCGTTCCATATTTCACTTTGAAAAGCAAATACCAACATCTTAAACTGTGGTGTATGGCAAACAAAATATACAAGAACAAAAAAATTCTGTATGTTTGTTTTGAAGTAAATCGCAAAAACATTTTCAACCTTAGTTTTTGCATAGTAATAGTAAATGCACCGAAAAATAATCAATGCTTTGATGAAATGGCTAGAAAATACTTTCAAAATGTGTCTTTTACTTACTATTTTACGCCTAGAAAGTTTTGTTGAAGCTGGTGTTCGCGATCTCGAGAACGAATTGTTTTTCTAAGATCATTCGTTTAATAATTTTGTGGTAATTTTTGAATTTGAGCGCTTTTGCAAAAATCTTAAGAACGGCTCGATGGATTTTTTTAAAACATTAAACACGCCTACTTGACGATGTGACCAATTTTAGTATCGAGTCTCATTAACATTGATTCACTGGAACACTTTTAGATTTAACGTTAAAGAGGACGTATGAACCGACGGAAAAGCTTGCGTTACAAATTCGTAGTTGGCAAGTAAATGCTAATATATTCAAAGTAATGCGTAATTCATTGCTTCGTGATTTTTATCTGGTTTCTTTGTTCTTTGTTGCACTGTAGATTACAACGAAAAGTAAAAATCACGGAGGAATGCTTTACGCATTACTTTGAATATATTAGCATTTACTTGCCAAATGTGAATATGTAACGCAAGCTTTTCCGGCGGTTTATACGTCCTCTTCAACGTTAAATTTAAAGGTGTTCCAGTGAATCAATGTTAATAAGACCCGATACTAAAATTGGTCACATCGTCAAGTACGTGTGTTTAATGTTTTAAAAAAATCCATCGAGCCGTTCTTAAGATTTTCGCAAAAGCGCTCAAATTCAAAAATTACCACAAAATCATTACACGAATGATCTTAGAAAAACAATTCGTTCTCGAGATCGCGAACACCAGTTTCAACAAAACTTTCTAGGCGTAAAATAGTAAGTAAAAGACACATTTTGAAAGTATTTTCTAGCCATTTCATCAAAGCATTGATTATTTTTCGGTGCATTTACTATGACTATGCAAAAACTAAGGTTGAAAATGTTTTTGCGATTTACTTCAAAACAAACATACAGAATTTTTTGTTCTTGTATATTTTGTTTGCCATACACCACAGTTTAAGATGTTGGTATTTGCTTTTCAAAGTGAAATCTGGATCGCAGAAAATTTCAATTTTAGTGTTTTCGAGGATTTTTGTTTATCGTTGTCATGGAAACATCGATTCTCACAAAATGTAAACCACGTTAAAGTTCAATCCAAACCCAACAAGTATTGCAAATTTCACTTTGATCTGACAAGGAGAAGACTGTCTAAGAGTCGATTCAAAAAGTTAGGTCTGGTGCCCAAAAAACTGTATCGAAACACCTTAACCCCCCCCCCCCCCCCCCATAGACCTGGCGTTTCTTCGAAGGTGGGTCCCGGCGTTTATTTATTAAGAGCATTTTTCAGCAATTTATTTTTCATCGTCAATACTGGAGGTTTATCAATTAAGAATTAAGAACCAAATTTCAACAAAAAATTTTAGAAAATGTGAAACATTGTCACCAAATTTCTCAGTGAATCGGGTAAGTCATTTAGCAAAAAACGTCACTGAGAGGAACAGTGTTTAAACTCTGCTCAACGTTACATTTCGCCGTGAAACACGGAGAAAGTGTATCGGCAACTGTTCGACAGCAAACGTACTGCGCAGGCAATTTAGAACAAGGTGTTGTCGAGGTTCCTGGTCCATCAGTTCACTGTGAAGAAATGCTGGGGAAACCCTCAAGATGATCCTCGCTTCATGGACAAGCCCGCAAAAACGTTACCATGATTTAAAAGAGATAGACACGAAACCTGATGCGTCGTTAGTTTCATCCGTTTTAGTTAGAAGTATAATTGTAAATGGTAGTTTAGGTTTGATTATCAGTGGGTAAATTCAAATAAGATGGTAGAAAGAGAACTAGCGTGCAGTTACAAACCATACTCCTGATTTAACCCATCTCGAATAAACACCGGCGCCCCGAATAAACACAAGGGGTGTTTATGTTAAACTCGGCCCTGTAGACCCGGTGTTTATAGCGGAGTCAGCGCGCTAGCGCGTCAGCGGAGCTCCATTGCTAAGGAAATTTGGTAATCTATCAAGCCAAAAAATTTTGGTAGTGACGTAGTAGTCACGTGACCGTCCGTCCGTACATCCGTCCGTCCGTACATCCGTCCGTCCGCACCACAGGGTTACCAATACACTTCCTACACTGGATATAAGCCTGTGATGAATCCCGTGTGTTTTCGGCGCGAAATCGCATGTTGACCCGCGTTGTAGCAAAACAAGCAAAGACAACAAAAGTCAAAAACAAATTTGTTAATGGAAAAAAAAAGTTCAAAAGAACACTCAGTTGTCTTTTTGGTGGAAGGGGAAAAGTTCAATCTAGGCGAAAGAAATTCGGCGATAAAGTTCAGGCAAGAAGTTCAAATTTGCCTCGTCGGTTCTGTTCAAACTCGGTCGGCACACCGCTTGAGTTCGCAGCTTTTCGCAGCGGTTTCGACGCCAAATATAGCAGAGCTAGTGCTTTTTGGTTTTTTCTGTCCACAACCATGGTTTTTACGGCGTTTCGAACACATTTTGCCGGGAAAACACCAGCATTTTCATGCTGATAGGCAGCTTGTCACGAAGAAAGAAATAAGTATTAAAATTAACTTCTCATCCAATGTCAAACGCCCATGGCCTAGTGGACTAGTTGCCGGCATCTCACGCCGACGACCCGGGTTCGACACTCAGCGGGAGCAAGAATTTTTTTTTTCTTTGTTTTTTTTTTTTTAATAAAACGACTTGGATGAGAGTATTTTCACAAATTAATAACTGCCAGCAAAAACAAAACAAAAAAAACAAAAAAAACAAAAGCAAAAAACAGACAAAACAAAAAGGGGGGCTCCGCTTTTAGGCTTGGCTAAATCTATATATTTTGACTCGGCGTTTATTTGGGGACCGGCGTTTAATCGAGAAAATATGATAATTATGGTGTCACGGATCCTCGCGAAGATTTTTTAAAATTTATCACGAAGCCTTTACTTAGCAGATTTCTTTAAAATTATCGTTAAGCCTTTACTTAGCAGATTTTTAAATTTATCATTAAGCTTTTACTTAGCAGATTCAAACAATTTAGCAAACCGAAAGTTATGTCAGTCGCAAGCGGTACCCACCCAATAGTTGCGACCATAAAAGGTGCTAAAAACAACGTTAATTCGATGGGTCTCCCTACTTTCTGGCTTAGTATATAACTGTATCTATTTTTTGTTTGTTTGTTTCAGGTCGCGATTGTTCTGCACTGCTAAAATCAGGCCATACTCACAGTGGAGTGTACTCTGTGAACCCAGACGGTAAAGGATCCTTCACAGTCTACTGTGACATGCGCACTGACGGTGGAGGATGGACCGTGTTCCAAAGAAGGCAAGATGGCTCGGTAGACTTCTATCGGGGGTGGAACGATTACAAGTCAGGCTTTGGTCAGCTGACAGCTGAGTTCTGGTGTGGAAACAATAAGATCCACAGGCTGACGGCCTCTAGACCCAGCTCTCTACGAGTGGAGCTCGAGGACTGGAACGGAGTTAGAAAGTATGCCAAATATGGTAGGTTCAACATTGGTGACGAGCAGGCGCAGTATCGACTTGAAGTGGGTTCATATTCAGGGACAGCTGGAGATTCGTTAACGTCAAGGCATAATAACATGGCGTTTAGTACCAAAGATAGAGATAATGACAGATGGAGCAGTGGAAACTGTGCTGTGTGGAACATTGGCGCCTGGTGGTACAACAGTTGCCATTACTCCAATCTGAACGGCAAATATCTGGGAGAAAAGGACTCTTCCGGCCGCGGTGCATCGTGGTATCACGTAAATATACTGAAATGAAATTGAGACCGTCATCGTAGAAATAATACCGGTTACAGATTTGAGAAAATACGAACTTAGCGAAAGTTAATCAATAATACTTTGGTGCTACACAAACTAATGTTAAGCACTAAATTTTGGCGAAAAGGTACCCCATCTAAATACCTAGAGCCGAAATTATAACTTTGATCTACCTGTAAGATAAGCCAGTAATTAAAAAAAAAGCACTTGATCGAAGGTGCAAACTTTCGTGTATTTTCCTTTTTGTGATTTTTGCCGAAAGGCTGTTATACCTTTCACTTTAAGGTGTATTTAAACGACCATTAAAGATCCAGACGACCGGACGTCCGTGGAATTTTTCCTTCTTGTCTCCTCTTGATCGTCTGAGAGAGTAAGAACGCGCAGTCGTCAACAAAAATTCTGGGTTCGACAAGATCTGTCCATAGTAATGACATATATCTTTATTATCTTGAATAAACAAAGATCTATATTTGTGTAAATTGGGCGCGTTATTCACCATACTGTGCATTAATTCGAAGGGCAATAAATTTGCGGATGGTTGTGGAAGAGCGAATCTCGAGGCTTTTTAGTTGATCATATGTCTTGTAATTATGTGCCATAGAAGAAAAGAAGCACTCATTTTGTATTTGCCGAATTCATCAGGAAAGAAATAGCTGGGAACTTACTGCGCACGAGTACAAGTCGGGGACCAGTTGTTCAAAGCAGGATTAAGCTAACCTAGGATTATCGTCATTTTCAATAATTCCTATGGCCAAGCGATGAGGATTACTGCAAATCCTTTTTCTCCTACGTTTTGACTTCGGATGCTTTCAAACAGCTGCTGAAAATTAGTAGTGAAAACAGGAACATTATTGAAATTTTCAGTTCCCGAGTTAGCCTTAACCGGCTTTTGAACAACTAGGCACAGAGCTTGAAAAACGCCAGGTAAACAAACGTTTGTATCGCCATGTGGCCAGAGTTATCATTCAGCCATACAAACGCCTCATGCAACTCTAGAAGGTATCGTTAATATAACTTTTGGAGGAAGTTTCTACCCGTTTCCTTTCAAAAGTGGCATTAAAGGAGCTACGTCGCGGATAACGCATCTTTAAAACATTGGGCCAACTTTGACATTCGTAATCCTTCTTAATCTCCCTTAGTCGTAACCATCCTTGTTTAGTTTTGGTTTATTATTACTTCCGCTTTGGTGTTTTTCTACCTTAGGAAACTATTATTTTGAGGTTTCCTTTAATATGAAAGTAACGTTGTCAAACATAGCTCCTTTAATTTTTTTCATGCTCTTTGTAGTTACGATATGGTTGTTTGTTCATCTGGTGAATTTCTAAATGCAAGATGGAAACAACGACACATGTAGAAATGGTGAAAGAAACGACGTTAATTACTCTTGAGTTTTAAACTTTAAACTGGCTCAAGGCTACCGGTAGATTATTTCATTTTTGTGCAAATCTTTGTTTGATTGTTGTGGATTTGAATTGAAGTACTTATGTCGTGGTTTAATTTCAAGTGTTTGATTGAATAAATTAAATCACTGAAAATATCATGTTACTCGATACTTTGCTCCTCCCTATATCATATTCATTGGCTTATAGCTGAGCGCACGAACCAGTTGCTCCCCAGCTACTATGCTACAACGTTACAATTTGTTGTTTGTCTATATCCCCTAAACATGCAGCCTAAACGTTTTTCGAAGTACACTAGTGTTCATTATACTGCTTCTTAATGCGGTTTGTCTGACACTAACAATATAATTTAGACTACTAGAGTATCCCCGCCTTTATATACGGTTTAGTAGAAAAGAACGCCAGAGCGCGTGTAAAAATCGCCCGCACCTTCTGGAAAAGCAACCGCGCGGGATGGAAGTAGCGTGTAAAAATCGCCCGCACCTCCTGGAAAAGCAACCGCGCGGGATGGAAGTAGTTTCCTGGAGTTCCACATGGCAGCCGACTTCCGCGCATTTCTGCGTGTTCTTCTCGATAGACTTTCCCTGCGAAGAAGGAAGGGATGTTCATAGTCTAAATATCATTCTGAATATTCTATTTCCTGTGATTAATTTTTCCCGTAATTTTATGAGCTGGAGAATCGTACGAGGTCTTTCCCTCAAAATTTGTAACACTGTGTTGTACTAATCATTTTCGTTTTTTCACCTACCCACCCAAACACACACTCCTTTTAAGCGCATTGGGAGCCAATCAACGCAATACGATAAACCAGGGTTCTCAATAATTATAATTTTGCATATCAGATCTCTTTTTATCCGTAAAGGGATACTTCTACTTTACGTCGCTCGAAGTGTAAATAAATAACAATACAATGCGTGGCTAGAGAGTGGAAAAAAAAGTGCAGGTAAGATTAAATTGGCGATCTTTTCACAAGGAGAACTAGCCTTCTAAACGGTTCTTAAGATTTGAGTAAAAAGTATTTGTACACCCAGTTCACAGCTCAGCACTGGGAGAGAGAGAAACCTCTACAGGCTTTTGAGTCTGTGTTTATATTCAAATGAAAGCTACAGAGCAGTACTTTCTTGTGGTGCAGTTACGTTGATTATTAAAGAAGTTAAAGGAAGTTAAAAGCTAAAGCTAAGGAAGTTAAAACTTTGCAGTTACTTTTCAGTGCCAAAGTCAACCTGTTAATTTCCTCCTTGGCGTTGTGTTAGTGAGGGAATGTGGACCACACGAGATGAATTTAAGAGTATTTCCTTGTCCTCGCCTGGAGGGGGAGGGGGGGGGGTTGAACACGCAATCACTGGTGTTACAAGTTTCCTTAAAGGAGTGGTTCGTTTGTAGACGGAACGCAGGGTTGTCGGTAACAGCAACAAGCAGATTTATTCCAAGATGAAAGTAATCTTTACAGCTTACAGCACTTCTGCTCTGTCACACAGACTCTTTTAACATAACACTGCACACAGCTCGGCACACAGCCACTTCACTAGGTTCGGCACACAGCTCGTAAAACAACTTCTCAAAACTCTTAAAACTCTTCAAAAAAACTCTCTCTGTAGACTGACACGCTCCTACGTATATACGTATCACGACAAGTTCTAGAAACGTCTACGAAACCTATTTTTAGTAACATTACATTATTACTTACTATTTAAAGAAATCACATAATCATTTAAATGACTAAGCACTTCATAACGTTCTAGAGAGTTCTATGGAATATTCTGGAAGGTTCTGAGTAATACTAGACAATTTTCGTAACATAACCCCCTCTCAAGAAGAAATTCGCAAAATTTCTGCTACCAACGAAAAATTGTCTAAAATATCAGTCCGAGGATAAGCCTAATGGCCGCTCTTACTCTGTGGCTCGGCTCAGGTAGCCAGCTCCAACATTTTCCGATCCCTTAATGGCCTCCACTTTCATGTTGTAACTCTGTAGGAACATTGCCCACCGCATCAGTCGGTTGTTCGTAAACTTAGCACTGTTCATGTACTTTAGTGGCTCGTGATCCGTCTGAAGCACAAAACCGACTCCCTACAAGTACATATGAAACCTCCTAATGGCCCACACGATAGCTAGACATTCTTTCTCGATTGTAGAGTAGTTTCGCTCAGCATTACAAAGTTTCTTACTGGCATAGCAGATTGGAAACAACTTGCCATCATGCTCTTGCATTAACACTGCTCAAATTCCGTTGTCCGAAGCGTCGGTCTGCAAAAAGTAAGGTTTCTTGGGATCCGGAAGGCGGAGGATTGGCTTGTTCGTAAGATGGGTCTTGATTGTTTCATAGGCTCTTTCCTGGGCTTTACCCCGATCCACTATGTTTGGCTGTCCCTTGCGAGTTAGGTCTGAAAGAGGAGCCGCAACAGCTGGAAAGTTTGGAATGAAGTCTCGGTAATATCCTGCCAAACCCATGTAGGAACGAATTTGTTTCTTTGTCTTTGGCCTTGGTGCATCCCTGATCTTAGCCACGTTATCCTCATGAAGTCCAATCAAACCTTGCTGCAGCTGGTGTCCTAGAAAATCAACATTGTCTACACCAAAGATACACTTGCTGGGTCTGATGGTCATACCTGTCCGGGCTAGGCGTTTAAACAGCTCGCGAAGGGCCTTGAGGTGTTCCTCCCACGTACGGGTATGGACCAAAATATCGTCCCAGTAGTAATCCACATTGTCCAATCCCTTCAGTAGTTTCTTCATGCCGCGTTTTAACGTAGCCGCCGAGTTAATCATTCCAAAGGGCATCTTCAAGAACTCGTAAGATCCATCAGGAGTGACAAAGGCGGTCTTTGGGATATCTCCCTCCGGTATGAGGATCTGCCAGTATCCTTTGCTGAGGTCAATCTTGGAAAAGTATTTGTTACCGCTCAGTTTCTGAAATAAGTCTTCTGCAGTAGGCATTGGCTCAGGATCAAACACTGTTAGTTTGTTGAGCTTTCTGTAGTCCACACATACTCTGTTAGTGTTATCCTTTTTCTTGACAACCACCACCGGTGACGCGTAGGGTGAGCTGGATTCTCTAATAACTTTCATCTTTATCATGTCTTCAATGTCTTTCTTTAGAGATTCTCTCACGCTATACGGAACAGGGTACGGCTTTGATCGGATTGGCTTATCTGATGTAAGCTTGATATGGTGCTGAACAAGATTCGTTGTACCGGGTGCTTCAGTGAACTGACTTGAAAACTGGTGCGCCAGTTCCATGAATTCAGCACGTTGTTCATCCGTGAAGTTAGGACCTGTGGACGCATCGGCGACCGACTTCTTAGCCACATATCCACCAATCTCCAGAAAATCGCCAACACCTTCCTGTGCTTCTATATCAGGCTCATACTTAGCATCCTCTTCTCTTGTCACGGCTGCACTTGCTTTAGTTGTAACCGCTGACTCTTCCGTGGGTTCATCCCGCTCAAAGTACTTCTTTAGAAGGTTAGCATGGTACACTTTATCTTTGCCTTTGACCTTGTAGTCGTTGAGGCCTACCACAGCGCAAACTTCAAATGGCCCTTTCCACTGCATCAGAAGCTTATTGTGGTCAGTTGGCAGTAACACAAGCACTTTGTCTCCTTCTTGAAACTTCCTAACCTTTGTTTTGCGGTCATAATAGTGCTTTCCCTTCTGCTGGGCTTTCTGCAGCTCACTATGAGCAATATTTAGAGTATTTTCAAGCTTCTCTCGCAGCTCGAAAACGTACTGGTAGCTGTTCTTCACCTCGGGCGCCTCGACTTCTTTCGTCCACAGTTCTTTGAGGATAACCATGGGTCCTCTTACAGCTCTCCCATATAGCAACTCGAACGGTGAAAAACCAGTGGACTCTTGAGGAACTTCACGGTAGGCAAACAGCAACGGGTTGATGTAGCGGTGCCACTGTTTCGGCTGCTCACTGCATAACCTCTTCAGCATGGTCTTCATAGTTCCGTTAAACTTCTCCGTCAGGCCATTACACATTGGGTGATAGGGAGTTGTTGTCAGCTGCTTGATGCTCAGCAATCTTGTAACTTCTTTCATGCAGTCGGAGACAAACTGCGTACCCAGGTCACTTAGGATCTCCTCTGGTATCCCAAGACGGCTAAAGATATCCACCAAGGCTTCAGCCACGGTTTCTGTGTCAATGTTCTTTAGGGGCACTGCCTCTGGATAACGAGTCGCGAAGTCTACAAGGGTAAGGATGTACCGGTGTCCTTCTTCGCTAGGCGGGCTTATCGGACCCACAAGGTCAATGGCTACTCTTTTAAAAGGCTTGTCGATCAAAGGCATCTTCTCCAACGGCACTTTAGGGACTGATCCTTTGTTCACAGTCTTCTGGCATACGTCACAGGATTTACAGTGACGGGCTATGTCACCTTGAATACCCGGCCAGTAGAAAGCGCTTTGGATCTTGTCAGCTGTCTTCTTAATGCCCATGTGACCGCCCATTATGGATCCGTGGGCCACTTCCATAATTTGCCTTCTCAAGGGGGCTGGTACCATAACTTGTTTCACAGGTTTGCCATTATTGACGTGTGGGTGCTTGTACACTCGGTAAAGTGCCCTGCTCTTTACCTCAAAGGCGACCTTTGCTTGGCCTTTCAGCTTTGTATCACCACGATTCCAATACTTTTTCAAGCTCTCATCCTCGTGCTGCATTTGGGTCAGCTTTTCTTTGTCCATAATGGCACTCTCTGAACTACTTGGTACCCTAAGGGGGATATGCTGTTCTGCCTTCTTGGCTTGTCCCCTAGTGGTCACTGCACATGCTTCCTGCCAACCTGGGTCTGGATCCTCTGCAGGCCTGGCACCTGGCACATTACCAATAATCAAGTCGTATATTTTATCAGGTAGGCACTGGGCTTCGATTTGTTCCGAGAAATAAGGAGTATCTACTGAAATCTTCGCAATAGGAACCTTTCTCACCGTGTTATCGATCAACAACATAGAACTGGACTCGCCTGTGTACTGATCCTCAGAACCTAGCTCTTTCTTCACTACTACACCACTACAGCCAGTGTCTCGCAGCACATCAACAGTTTTGCCTCCCACTCTGCCTTTTAGTACCGGCATCTTAGCCCTGGTTGTTGATAACGGTTGAACACATGCATTACTCAGCAGTGGAACTGTCTTTCCGCAGGCTAAAACCAGCTGATCATCTTGAATGCAAGACTGGATTTCTTCCTTCGTAGCTTGCAACAGGGGCGACTGAACTATACAGCCGGCGCTCACTTGTTTTTGTGGAGCGGAGTTCACAATTTTACTTTGTCCTCCTGGTCTCACTCCATTAGATCTACAGTTCCGCGCTTCATGTCCTTGTCTACCACACAAGAAGCATTTCCTGACTGCATTAGGGCAATTCACAGACTTATGCCCTCGGGCACTACACTTGTAGCAGTGCATTGGCGAGGTATCACTTGGTAGCTTCTTAGTTTCATCTCTATCAGGCTGTGCAGGGGGTTTAGCGCGCACAGGACTGAACAGGTGCTTCCCGTGTGCTTCCAAATACTGGTCGGCTATCTTGGAAATTTCTTCTAGAGTTTCTGGTGCTCTCTCGCGCAGATGAACTGCCAGTTCCTTGGGGCAGGAATTAGTAAATTGTTCCTTGACGATTAAGTCCTTTAGTCCTAGGAAGGTCTGCTCAGTTTTCGAAAGCTCCAACCACCGCACAAGGTAAGTCGATAAGCGAACAATAAATTGATCGGGACTCTCATCTACCTCAGGCTTTGATCCTCTGAACTTACGTCTATAACCGTCCTCCGTTAGGTCATATCTTTTCATCAGGGCTAACTTCATCTTGTCATAGTTAACTGCATCTTCTTCAGATAAACACGAATAAACATCGAGTGCACGCCCTGACAGCAAGGCACTAAGCTTTGTAGCCCATCCGGTCTTATCCCATTTCGCGTTAGTTGCAAACCTCTCAAAACGTTGAAGGTAAGCATCAAGGTCATCCTTTCCATCCACGAATGAAGGCAGTTTAGGAGTCTTGGCCCGATCCTCTCTATGGGGTATTTGATCAGCAGGGCCATGCTCCTGTCCCAAACGTGCAAGCTCCAACTCATGTTCTCTCTTAGCAGCCTCCATGGCCTCTTTCTGTTTCAACAGTTCAGCCTCCATTTCTAATTTTCTTAGTTCACGCTCTTGCCTTCTGGCTTCTCTCTCCTCATCCTCTCTTCTACGCCTTTCCTCCTTCTCTTCTTCTTCTTTTCTTCTCTCTTCCTCGAGTTGTCTACGCTCCTCTTCTCCCTCTTCCTCAAGTTGTCTACGGCTTCTCTTCTCTCTCTTCCTCAAGTTGTCTACGCTTCTCTTCTCTATCTTCTTCTAATTTCTGTTGTTCTTGAACGAATGCAAGTAGCTTTTCTCCTTCCAATCCAAACTTTTCGATTAACTGTACTAGTTTCTCCATGATGCTTCACAATACAAACTCAGTAGACACAAGTAGTCAGCACTTCTTCGTCGTGTTTCGTAAACCGCACTCAACGGCTTGTACTGATCCTTTCCTGGTTACTATGGTCCACAAAACGATTCTTGTACTCCTCCCGGACAGGCCCCCAATGTTACGAGTTTCGTTAAAGGAGTGGTTCGTTTGTAGACGGAACGCAGGGTTGTCGGTAACAGCAACAAGCAGATTTATTCCAAGATGAAAGTAATCTTTACAGCTTACAGCACTTCTGCTCTGTCACACAGACTCTTTTAACATAACACTGCACACAGCTCGGCACACAGCCACTTCACTAGGTTCGGCACACAGCTCGTAAAACAACTTCTCAAAACTCTTAAAACTCTTCAAAAAAACTCTCTCTGTAGACTGACACGCTCCTACGTATATACGTATCACGACAAGTTCTAGAAACGTCTACGAAACCTATTTTTAGTAACATTACATTATTACTTACTATTTAAAGAAATCACATAATCATTTAAATGACTAAGCACTTCATAACGTTCTAGAGAGTTCTATGGAATGTTCTGGAAGGTTCTGAGTAATACTAGACAATTTTCGTAACAACTGGATTTACACTTCCATTGACTGACAAGATCCGTCACGTTGCTGCGCACTCGCACGCCTCAGCATTTCATGTTTCTAAATATTATTCCTTACAAGATGGTTCTAGACTATCCCAAAAAACTCAGAATCACCAAGCTAGTAATCATCCCTAAATTTATTGTTTTTATATTGCAAATCTCAGTCCATAAATTATAAACCACTAAAGAGGGTATCATTAATGTATCATCCCCATTACATGGCTTGCCAGGTGTGACTGACGTTGTGTTTAGGAGCCTGAAAAGCGGAGTAACAAAATAGTTGTATAACATCACGTGCACGTCATTACTCCAGACGATGATACAGCTAATGTAAAGACCCGTATGCACCCGAGATATTGTATTTTTATGCGACCCGGGAAACGCGACTGCCCGTGTACGTGATCAAGGAAAAAAAATAATAGGGTAAAAAATGGTTTCCTGTCACTGACCCGACACTCGATATCTCACTATCAGCGAAACAGGATGTCACATCTCACTTATGAGTATTAGCAAAACAGGATATTGAACACATGTAACGGGCTAGGTGTTCAAGAAACTCTTCATTTGTTTGCGAATTGTCAGCGAAAGCACCAAAATGACCGCTCAGAGGCAGAATCTGCCTTCCTTTGCTTCAATTGTTTCTGTTATGTCAGTCATGTTTTACTGCGCCGGGTTTTTGAGACTTGAATTGGAGTTGAACGAGCACAAGAATAGAATTTACGCTTTAGAAGACGTCACAGCGCCGAAACCACCATCCCTCGATCCAAACATCGTAAAGTCGATCAAGAATGTTTCTGGTAAGTCTATGGACACGTTTCGAATAACTTGAGCAAACTGAGAAAGCTATATTACAATTTTACTTGAAAACAGAGCAAAGTCTAGCCGCTTAAATAAACCCTAATAAACTGAAAGGGGCTATAGAATTTTCGTGTTCGCCCCTGGAGGAAACAAAACTCGAATGAGGCTAGCAGGTCAAGTGCTTTGGCTTCAAATTTCTCTACAGTGGCCAATTTACCTTATCAACTCAGTTCATAAATCCAAATTTTTATGTTTCATATTTTACGATTATCATTTCATTCAGCCCAAATACCACAAGGCACTTTAAATTTGTTGACCTCTTGCTTTTAATCTGTGTGTTTTCTTCTAAATATGAGTTTACTTACTTTATAACATTGGGCTTCGTGAATGAGGATGCCTATCCTTCGAGTCAGGATTTTGAGTTGGGATTTTGAGTCAGGATTCCAGTCAGGATCTCGAGTCAGGATCTCGAGTCAGGATTTCAAGTCAGGATTCCGAGTCAGGATGCCAAGTCCTTTCGATTTTTCAAGACATCTTGAAATGCAAAATTGTGTTATTTGAGCGTGGAGGAGTGTTGTGTGACGACCCAAACACGGCTGCATAAGAAATTATTTCACATTCTACAAAAACTCGAAAAAACATTAGAATATGTTCGTGACAATCTCAAACAATAAACGTCAAACTCGAGAGGAAGAACAACGATATTTGATTGCTGACAGCTCATTTTCAGAGGTAAAAGGAAACTTTGAAGTTCCGAGATATTTTGTCAAATTCATTTCCTTTGCTTTCAGACAGTATCGAATTCGAACTGTTTCCGTCAGTTGCATTGTGGAATGTATATTTCTTGGCTCGCTCAAAATCCGAAAATTTCAACTACAAATACTACAAAACAAAATGGCTTCTAATGTCAAATATTTAGTCTCAGCACTCTAGATCTACCCTCTCCTCCGCAGAGACTCCTGTTTGTAAACACCAGTGAAAGAAAAATACGGGAGCGGGAGAAAACAGGAGCACGGGGAACGATGAGAATTAATTTCCCTCTTGCCAGCCTCCGCCCGTTTTTTCCCAAGCGTGCAGTCAAGGCGCGACTGTAGGAGGCCTCTACGGAGGAGAGATGTGAAAGTTCCGATATCAGTTCTTTAACGTACGTCTCGGTGAACTAGTGACAAATAAAAGATGCAAAATGTCTATGAATCGTTTCATAGCGGAGCAATTTTGGTAACCTATCAAGCCAAGAAATTTTGGTAGTGACGTAATAGTCACGTTACCGTCCGTCCGCACCACAGGGTCACCAGTATGAGGTGGCATACACTTGAGATAACCCTGTGCTGTATCCGACGTTTTTGGCGCGAAATCGCATGGTGACCCGCGTTTTAGCAAAGACAACAACAGTCAAAAACAATTTTATTAATGGAAAGAAAAAGTGCGAAAGAATACTCAGTTGTCTTTTTGGTGGAAGGCGAAAAGTTCAAGTTACGGATTTGCTTTCGAGGACTTCATCTTTGTTGTCGGTTCTGCTGCGAACTCGGTCGGCACAACGCTTCAGTTCGCAGCATTTCGCAGCGTTTCCGACCCCAAATATAGCGAAGCTAGTGCCTTCTGTTTTTTTCTGTCCACAACCATGGTTTTTGCAGCAGTCCAAAAGCATTTTTTCAGAAAAAACACCAGCATTTTCATGTCGATAGGCATCTTGTCCCGAGAAAAGAAATAAATAATAAAATTTTAAACTTCTTCCAGTAGTGTTAGCGTTCGTGGCCTAGTGGACGGCAGCGAGCCTGGCTCGATTCTCAGCAGGGACATCTTTTTCTGTTTGTTTGTTTTTTTTTCTTTTTTTTTAAGTACCAGCGAAAAAAATGTGGAGCTCCGCTTTTAGGCTTGGCTAAATGTATATATTATACCTCACAGGAGATAAATGAAAGTGATATTGAATGGACTTGTTGACCAACATAATGTCTTAAGACAAAACCGTCTTGAAATATAGAAACATAAATTTAAACCGTTAAGCCAATAGTGACTAGAAATGGTATGGAATTCCCAAATTAAGGTATCCACTTTATATCCCAATCCTGACTCGTGGTGCTGACTCGAGATCCTGACTCGAAATCCTGACTCGAAATCCTGACTCGAAAATGTGACTTGAGATGCTGACTTGAAATCCTGACTCGAAATCTGACTCGAAATCCTGACTTGAAAGTTAGTTTATCTCTTCATGAATTGCGAAATAAAAAAAATTGGCACAGTGGCACAGTGGTTTGGAGCACTCACCTTCCAACAGAGTGGCCAGGATTCGAATTCTGCACTTGACACATACGTGTAAAAAGATTGTTCTTAGACTTTAAGTTTGTTTCGAGAGCTTGTTTCTGAGTTCTCCGGTTCAAAAAATCGAACATTCCAAGTCGATCCGAACTGATATACTGACCTACCTAAAAGATGAAACTTTTGTAACTATTGACTAATAAAATAGGAGGAACCGCCCATCGAAGTTTGAATGTCGTTTGGGTATGATCATTAATGTGATGTCTATCAGTTGTTTCTTAGCAATTTATTTCATCTCTAGCTTACTGTTCTTAACACCATCTAAAAACTCGTTGAAGTGGGAGGTTCTTTCCAAAATCGCTTTATTTCCTTTGTAGAACAATTTCAGTCCCCTGAACACCATAGAAGCAGGCGACAGGCTTATTCACCCACGAACACGACGAAAGACAAAAGCACCGTGGACACTATGCTGAAAATCAACAAACTTTTATTGGAGGGGAGACTGCAACTCTGCCAATCAAAAGGTGTCACGTGCTTGCCGGGTCCTCCAGGTCCTCCCGGTCCACCAGGACCGAGGGGAAAGAAAGGAGCGCGGGGTGGTAGAGGACAGAAAGGAGGAACAGGAAACAAAGGAGACAGAGGTTTAATGGGATCACCCGGAAAGAGCGGCAAGCAAGGAATTATGGGACCGAGAGGGCTCCAGGGAGGAGTTGGGCCCAAAGGACAAAAAGGAGATAGAGGGCCCACAGGCATGCCGGGAGCTAAAGGACAACCCGGTGAATCGATTTCAGCTCCTGTTGTTGCTGTTTCCCCTGCAAGGTTGACAGTTAACGAATCTGGATCAGCGTCGTTTCAGTGTTCAGTCAGTGGTAACCCAGTCCCTGCCATAGAGTGGAGTAAACATGACAATCAGTCAGCGATAAGCCAATCAGCGATTTCAAGAGAAACATTGAGTTTAATGAACATCAAAGGCAGCGACTCTGGTTTGTACCAATGCTCAGCAGCAAATGTCCTGGGAAAATCTCAGGCGATAGCGCAATTAGTAGTTAACGGTAAGTGTTGTCATGACGGTGAAAAAAGGTAGTCGTATCGCAGTATCATGGTACGAGAGTTGCAAGATTTTTGTTTTCTTCTGCGAGTCATTGCTGAATAAAGAAAACCGGGACACTGCATTTCTTGATCCAGTCCAAAGAACTTCTTTGTCTCTCTGGCTACCAAACTTCTGAAGACAGAAACAGGAAGTAAATTGTTTAAATATAAACTGTTAGAGAAAGAGACAAATCATAGGGTTATGCGTTTAGGTAAGATTCATGAATTGTTTTTCAATTGTACTCCACCTAAGCTCTTTCTGAGTTTTAAACGGGTCACAGTCAAACCAAGAAAACCGTTAACGCCTGAAATTATTTCTGGTATGTTTGTTGTTCCGCGACCAATCAGATGCGAGATGAAACCGCATGACCGCATAGCCGCAACAAACCGCAAGGGTAATTAGCTGAAAGGTTTGGATTAGTCACGAAACAACGAGTTGGCTTTTTGTTTTCGACGATAAATCGTCAATTTTACCGCTAAAAATACTGAAATTGTTATTATTTTTCTATTTCAGATTTTATACATAAGCAAAGGCTATAATAACTATGAACGATATTTTAATGAAGAGAGATGTTGAATCTAGAAGACACAGCTAGACCGCCCTTCTGAGAGTGGAAAAATTGTACTTAAAAATAACCGGCGTCTCCGGCGTTGTGAATTATAATCATTTTTAGGATTTAGCCTCTTTTGTGTCTGATCAAAAACGTTAACTAAATTAACTTTACATAAGTTTTCCCTTACTTTACTTCGGTGCTGGAAAGCAAAATTTGAAGATCTACATTCGCTTCTGGTTGGCTTGTTAGGTCTGTTCGGTAGTTGTGTTATTGAACCAACGGAATCAAATGTTTTGTTTGTTTGTTTGTTTGTTTGTTTGTTTTGTTTTTAATACAGCTTCACGCGCAAATCGCGTCTACTTGAAATTGGACATTTGTTATGTCGTGCAGCAGTTATCCTTCGCTTATACAGAAGCTCTCTTAAATAGAAAAGAATAACAACTTTAGTTGTTCCAAAGGGTATTAAAAAAACTAAGAATCGTGGAAGAGAAAGCCAACTCGTTGTTTCGTGTCTAACGTAAATTCCTCGGCCAACGGCTTGCGTGACAACTTGCGCCGAAGAAATTTCCTGTGATTTGCTGTGATGAGCTCCGGCATCTCGCATCTGATTAGTCGCGAAACGATAAACATTCCCGTTCACGGTTTTCCGGGTTTGACTGTAATGTTTTCACCGAGACATTTCTTATGCTGGTGAAACGAACGGTACAGCAAACGGACAACTCACGTTAAGTCAAACAGCAAGCAAACAACTCTTTTTAATCACATAGTTAATCAACCTTTATATTACACGGCCATAATTATTCGAGCATAGGTGAGACATTCCACGAATAGTCAAAGTCACGACGAGCATTCGTCACACCTTCCCTCTTATGAAAAGAAAAAACAAAATAACAGTCTCGCAAAAAATAAACGTCAACACGCAATCGCAAAATCTGGCTGGGGATTTAGTCACGTCAACACATAATCGCGAAATCTCGCCGGGGGTCTTCTTTCTCTCTGTGATCTTCGAAGGTCAGTTGGCGGCACATCGGGCTGGAAGGATGGCGGCTCAGCAGACGGCACAGGAGAGGCCAAAGTCGATGGAACGTGCACTGTAGTGTGTCCAGGCGACACTGTTCCAGAACTATTGGGCAGCGGCGTTTCCTTTGGAACGACGGTCTGGCTCGAAACAGGGGTCTCGCCAGTCTTAATAATGTCACGCCGATTTCTCCGATAAACTGTACTTCCAGACTTGACAAGGAAACTACGAGGACCCGCCGAATCCAGACAGGTAGCTGGTGTCCAGACTTTTTGCCCAGGAAGTCTCATTCGCACTATTTCACCAGGACTAACATTAGGAAGTGGCTTTGCGTGTCGATCGTAGTAATGCTTCTGACGACGTTTCCTGTCAGACATAGCACGTACATCATCACGCAGTGGATAACTGGGCCTGAGAAGAGACTCGGACATGGGCAACAACGTACGACAGCGACGACCCATCAACCGTTGCGCAGGGCTAGTAGCCATTCCCTCTGTTGGGGTGTTACGCCAATCCAACAAGGCTTGAAATTCGGAGACACCCGATTCTTTGCATTTCTCAAAAAGACGTTTCACAGTCTTCACAGCATTCTCCGCCTTCCCATTCGATTGAGGATATCTTGGCGAGGTGGTGATATGATTGAAAGACCAGCTCTCTGCGAATGCTTTGAACTCTCTAGACGCAAACTGCGAACCATTGTCAGTAACTAGAGTCTCTGGAACCCCAAAACGTGCAAAAATGGTCTTCAACTCGCGAACCACGGCTTGTGTTGTGAGAGCTCGCAAACGGGAAACCTCGATGAAACCGCTGAAATAATCGGACACAACTAGAAGGGTGCGTCCATTGAAATCACACAAATCAGCAGCTAACTTAGCCCAGGGTCGCGAAATTACTTCATGTTGAAGGAGTGGTTCCTTAGTCTGAGACGTGCGATAGGCCAGACACACGTCACACTTGGAGACAAAATCTTTGACATCTGATGCAATTCTTGGCCAGAACAGGCACTCACGAACTCTTCTCAAACATCCTTCTATTCCTATGTGTGTAGAATGTGCAACAGACATCAGTTCCTTGCGCATACAAGTGGGAACAACCAAACGAGCACCTTTGAAAACCAGTACATCTTGTACCACTAACTCGTCACGCAAGTCAAAGTAGGGTCGCAAACACTCAGAAACATCTGACTTTCTTTCAGGCCAACCATCTTGAACGACATCACGAAGCTGTTTCAAAACTGGATCGTTAGCAGAAGCATGGGTAACCTGTTGCCAACGGGCGTCACTCAAAGGCAAGTTAACTCTATGGTCAACTTCTTCCAACTCTCGGACAGAAACGGAGGCATTAACTTCAGGCAAATGAGCTCGGCTCAACGTATCAGCAATCAACATCAACTCTCCTTTTAGGTAAGTAACATCCAAATCATACTTCTGCAACCTCAAAAGCATTCTCTGAAGACGCTTTGGTGCAACACACAGTTCTTTCCGGAAAATGGACTCAAGGGGCTTGTGGTCTGTTTGTACTCTAACAGAATCACGACCATAAATGTAAGCATCAAATTTCTCACACGCAAAGACTATCGCCAAAAGTTCCTTCTCAATCTGTGCATAGTTTTCTTCCGTAGGGGTCAAGGCTCGTGAAGCATACGCCACAGGCTGCCCACCTTGAAGTAACACAGCACCAAGACCGTGTTGGGACGCATCACATTGGATCGTAACCTTCTCTCGCAGGTTGTAATAACGGAGTATAGGTGACACGGACACAGCTTCTTTGAGTTGCTCAAATGCTCTCTCTTGGGGCTCGTCCCAGTGCCACTCCACGTCTTGGCGGGTGAGGTCTCTGAGAGGCTTGGTGATATCTGATAATCGGGGCAGAAATTTGCTGAGGTACTGAACCATTCCTACGATACGCTGCACAGCTGCAACATTCTCCGGCCGGGGCATTTCACGTATGGCTCGAACTTTCGCTGGATCTGCTCGAAGACCTTCACTGGTTGCCACATGACCGATAAACGGAACTTCTCTCATCCTGAGCTGCAACTTGTCGGCGTTTAAACGAACTCCACGCTCCTCACATCTCTGAAGGAACGCTGAAAGACTCTTGTCGTGATCCTTTGAGGCTGCTTGCAATGAATCACCATAACCAACAACAACAAAATCATCTGCTATGACTTCAACTCCAGTCAGTCCCTCAATCAATTCGTGCATCTTGCGTTGAAAAATTTCAGGCGCAGACTTAATTCCAAAGGGCATCCTTTTCCACCGATAACGACCAAACGGCGTGTTAAAAGTAGTTAGGAACGATGACTGCTCGTCAAGAACAACGTGCCAGAACCCACAGGCGACATCAAGTACAGTAAACACTTTGGCACCATGGAGCCTAGAAGCAACCTCTTCAATTGTAGGCAAAGGATAATTCTCTCGTTGCAGAGCTCGATTGAGATCCTTAGGGTCCAAACAAATGCGTAAGGTACCATTTGGCTTTGGCACAACAACCATTGAACTAATCCAAGGTGTGGGCGTTGTCACACGAGCTACAATTTCTCGGCTCTCCAAATCTTCTAAAGCCTCTTGTAGACGTTCACGGATGGCAACCGGTACTCGGCGAGGAGGGTGCTGAACTGGCTTCACTGTTTCATCCAGCTCCATATGATATTCTCCAGAAAGTTTACCAACTCCATCACCGAAAACACGAGGGAATTTCTTGACCAACTGGTCAGCGGACAAAACAGGCTCGGCAGCGGACAAAACAGGCACGTTTGGTGCATCATGCGCATACACATAACCATCAGAGGTCTGGGGATGATTCAACTGATCATTGTCCAAGTACTTGACGATTTTCATTCCAAGACAAGCTTTCCTGCCAAGTATAGGCCTGACTCTCTTGCTGTCCACCAGATTGCAGTCAAGAAGACATCTGAAATCTCCACGCCAAACTCTCAAACGAACTCTACCAAGGATAGGAATCGATGTCCCACCATACGAAATAATTGCTGTGCTTACAGGGGCCACGTTAAGCAAATCAAAGTCATTTGTCGCTTTCTTATACAAATGCAAAGGGACAACGTTACATTGCGCTCCAGTGTCCGGCTGAAAGCGAAGATAATTTCCAGACTCCAATTTTAACGTTACAAGCTGCGAATCATCTAGAGTCACCGCTGAAATCTCCTGTACGCCAAACACTTCGTCTGAAAATTCATCCTCCAAATAATGGACACGACTGCCACGCTGCGACGGTTTAGGTGCTGATCCAAAACACACGTTCGCGAAATGGTTTTGCTTGTTACACTTATTACACCTTTTTCCAAATGCAGGACAGTTTTCACGCTTAGACACATCATGCATACGCCCGCAAAAATCACACGTTTTCACTCGGGAGTCAGCGCCTCTAGGGAATCGACCACGCCGCGCCTTTTTCTCTCGTTTAGGCTTTTTAGAAAAGGCATTTACATCGCTCGGATCTGTATCCCCAATGCCGGCACCTCCAACAACTTTCATCTGTTGAATCATTGTCTCATGTGCCCGACAAATTTCATCAGTTTTCTGCAGTGACAAATTCTTTTCGCGAAGCAATCTCTCTCGTACCTTCGAATCCTGAATTCCGAAAACAAGCTTGTCCCGTAGAATTTGGTCTGCCGTAATGGTTTCAAATTCGCATCGATCGGCTAATTGTCGTAGGGCTGTCCGATAATGGTCATACGATTCTCCCGCATCTTGCATTCTAGAGTAAAACTTGTATCTTTCAAAAGGAACATTCTTCAAGGGCTGGCAATAAGCAGCAAAACTCTCTAACACCGGCTGTATTCTGTCACGGTTATCACCGCCAAACGTAAACGTCGAGAAAACTTTCCTAGCTTCGGCTCCGATCACCGTCAACAACGTCGCAATTTGTACGGTCTCGGGTTCCTGATGCAATTTCATGGCAATCGAATAATTTCTCCATGCTTGCTCAAATTCCTTCCACTTTTCAGCCGCGTTTGAATCATGAATATCAAGCGGTGCTGGCGGTGGCAAAGCAAACAAGGTTCCACTTCTCGCGCTCGAAATATTCGCAGACTGCTCAGCTCCTTCGTCTCCCGGCATTTCAGCAAAGAAAGTTTACGTAGTTCGGACTCCTGACACCATGAAACGAACGGTACAGCAAACGGACAACTCACGTTAAGTCAAACAGCAAGCAAACAACTCTTTTTAATCAAATAGTTAATCAACCTTTATATTACACGGCCATAATTATTCGAGCATAGGTGAGACATTCCACGAATAGTCAAAGTCACGACGAGCATTCGTCACAGCTGGCTCATACAAATGTTAAACCGAACTTTTCCAAGCTGTGGCAGTAGTTCATTGGTAAACTCTACCAACTTTAATTTATGGTGCCGTGAGAACATTACAATACACACGAATGAAGCTTAAGGTGCAGAAAAAGTTAGGTTTCACAGTCCCACATTTTTATTTTAGGCTTTTTTGCAACTGTTTCAGCTTGCTGCGAACGTTTTAACTACTCTCTCACCCATCAACAACAATTACCTTTATTTGCACGACTATGTTCCATAGGTGTGTGACAGACTATCACAACAAAAAAATCGAAATACCTTAGATCTTTCAAGAAGCGTGTGAGGTATGCATAAATGACGGTATATTTACCTTTTACAGTTCGCCCTGCTGTTTCTCTTCACCCGGGTCCTCTTTACGTCATCGAAGGCAGTAACTTCACCTTTCCAACATGTCACGTGGCCGGTCATCCTAAACCAGTGGTCACGTGGTCCAGGTCATTTGGTCAGCTGCCGCAGGGAAGAGTACGAAGTAACAACAGTGTCATCAAACTTTTTGACGTCCGAAAGTCTGATTCTGACAACTACCTCTGCACTGCGACCAACCTTCTAGGAAGTGTTGTAAAAAGAACTGTCTTAATGGTGGTGTCCCTTCCTCGGTTTATTGTTAAGCCCCCTGTTAAAGTTGTTGCAAGGCCTAGCGACACATTGAAGATAAACTGCAGCGCTACTGGTGACCCACAACCTGTCATCAGCTGGAAAAGACAAGGATCTCAACTGCCAGTTGGGCGGAGCCAGCAAATCGATGGTGTGTTAGTTATTAGAAGCTTGTCAACGAACGATACCGGGAATTATATTTGTATTGCATCAAGTGCAGAAGTGTTTCGCGGTGTGGAAACTATTACCTATATTGATGTTAAGGACCCTAGAGGTAGGTTAATATTGAAAAAACTATCACATAGAGTTGATTTAGGATGTTCTCTCAGTGCGATTTGTTAACATAAGGTTCGCATATCGTAGTACAAGCTTTTGTCTTATTAAGCACACTATGATGCCAATTTGCAACTTCCATCCGAAGTTACAAAACAGTTTTGATCCCCTATGGTAATTCCAAGGTTAACTAACCCTCTGTAAATGGTGATCACCTGAATGCACGCTTCCGTGTTGTAAATAAACTTTTTTATCCAATAGCAAATTTTTAGAGTTTTAAGTCACTCATCCTCTTCATGCCGGGTGGCACATAAGGCCTCTTCCTAGTGAGGTTTCAGTAGTATTGTGTTTTTTACAAGGCTGGGTAGTTAGCCCTGCGCTTAACCCCCAACCTGTTGGGCCAGGGCGCTGTTTAGTCTGGCCCGTCTCCCGTAGACCAATTCAGCATGGTTGAACCTACCAGGAGCATAAGCTCCAGCTGACATAGCTCTAGGGGTAGTAAGGGCACGCAATCCTCCCCGCCACAACAAGGTACAGCACCAGGGGAGTTTTAAGTACTTATAACTAAGTATTCAATTTATTTTGCACTTACAATGTACAAGATTACTTTAACTAGAGGGAACCATAACGTGACTGTAACATCGCTATATCAAGGCGCTAGATATGGTATTTGATTAACATAATTATGGTGTGACACATTATGGCCGAGATTTCACAAATTTATCAACATATATAAACAGAATTTGGCTAGCCGAAAGTGCATTTATTCTGGTCCTAAAAGGCAACAGTTTAAAAGTTGTACCATGCGAGATACTAGAAACGGAGTTTGAACCTTGATACTGTATGTAAATTTGTTTAGTTTCGGGTCGAAATTGCTCTGCACTGCTAAAATCAGGCGATATTCATAGTGGAGAGTACTCAGTTATTTTATTTTTTCGACAGATTGTTCTGATCTTTTAAAATCAGGCCATACTCAGAGTGGAGTGTACTCTGTGAACCCAGGCGGTAAAGGATCCTTCACTGTGTACTGTGACATGCGCACTGACGGTGGAGGATGGACCGTGTTCCAAAGAAGACAAGATGGCTCGGTAGACTTCTATCGGGGGTGGAACGATTACAAGTCGGGCTTTGGTCAGCTGACGTCTGAGTTCTGGTTAGGAAACGACAAGATCCACAGGTTGACGGCCTCTAGACCCAGTTCTCTAAGAGTGGAGCTCGAGGACTGGAACGGAGTTAAAGTGTATGCCAAATACGGAAGGTTCAACATTGGTGATGAGCAGGTGCAGTATCGACTTGAAGTGGGTTCATATTCAGGGACAGCTGGAGATTCGTTAACTGACTGGCATAATAACATGGCGTTTACCACAAAGGATAGAGATAATGATAATTACTACACAAACTGTGCTGTACAATTCACTGGCGCCTGGTGGTACAGCCAATGCCAGCACTCCAATCTAAATGGAAAATACTTGGCGAATAAACCTGTTTACCATGGAGTCCGGTGGCGCGCGTTCAGAGATGGACTTTCACTTAAATTCGCTGAAATGAAACTGAAGCCCTCATCTTAGAGAAAATACTAGTCAGAGGTTTAATACAGTAAAGGAAAAAACTATGAACATAAACAAACAGTTTACGAGCCTTAATCCTATCTCTCGCACTCATATTTAAATGAGTGTCTTCATTAGTTCCCTGGTAATACGGTAATATTCAAAACCAGACCCTGGACATAAGCAGTTTGAAATATAAATGACTCACATTACAGAGAATTAGAGAATTAGATTAACCAGTTTATTTTCGTTAGTTTGTCTTGAATGGGAGAAATTATTTAACTGTCTTTTAGCAGTCGTGTGATTTAGCGTTTTAAGCAAAGTATACTTAGGTTTTTGTATAATTACGTAAGACCTTTATCACCTAAGTGTAGAAGGACTGTAGGACTGAGGTTTTTCAGATGTCGTGTACTTTTCGGGCTGCATTGATCAGTCCTTTGAAAAACTTGTTTTTATGATCAGTTTTAACCTTTTATTGCCTTTCTTGTATACAAACTAAAGCCACCGAACTTGGAAACTGTTCCCCAAAAATATTAGGGAGAATTTGATATTACATGTTGTTGTTCATCAAAGTTACCCTCGCAACGAGGCAGTTTTTATTTTAAAAAATTTGAATTTTGCTCTTTTATAATGGAAAAGTTAATAACTTTCGTAGCGTAATTTTTACTTTTTTTGGGTCATTTCAGTGTTTTCTTACTGATTTTGATTGCTTGATGGTCAATTTTGGTCCTTTCCAGAGCCTTTAAAAAATCAACAAATCCAAGATGACGGATCCAATTTTTGGACCTTTTGAGAAAATGACGTAGTTTTATGTCATGTGACGTCATCTACCCATGTTAAACATTTTTGGGAGTAAGTTTCGTTGTCAGAGATTTAATACTCTCGGAGTTTAGATAGGGGTAGAGAGGGGGGTGCGGAATCCAACCCCCCTCTGGTCCCAGAAGTCCAAAAGAGCTCGGTCTGAATAGGGATAAATCCTCTCACTGCCAGGGTCTAACCTTGAGTTATGAATCGTTCTTCTTCCCTTATAGTCAGGGTAATAGAAGCAGCCTGGTTCCCAGGGTTTCAGTAACCTGCAGACAATAACAAACCATGAGGCACAACACCATCCCTTCATACTTTATTATTGCGTTTCAGTAACACGTTTTCCCCGACTTATTTGTGACATACTTCAGTGAGGATGTGCACGTGGAAAGGGGTAATCCTATATAAACGCTAATAGGTACCCAATCGGGGCATTGTTTTTGGACCCATGTTCGTAAATAAGGCATGGGGTTTTGTTTTGACACTATCGCAGGCCCGTTGACAGGGTACATGTGTGCGTTTTAGTTACAAGGAAAAAGACCAGGAAATAATCTCCCGCTGACAATTGCTGAAGTCCGACCTTACCTTCAACTTTTGAACGACATTGTCAGAAACCAAATGCTTCAAAAGAAAGAACTGGGTTTCACAGCTTGGGAGGCTCACCCCTTCCCTGGGATGGCTCAGCACTCAAAAGTGGTCCTCGGAATAATAAGTCTCTTTTTTTAATCAATCATTTATAATTCTTCGAAGCCACCAATAGTTTCAACAGGACTGAACAGCTGCCAATCAACCTTGTCGCGGAGGCTGGTGTAAACTCAGGCCGGTGACAAAGGTCCTTCGCTTCAACGTGCCGGTCCTTCGCGGTCTTCTCTATGTAAACATAACTTTAAATGTAAAGAAGATCCTCGCAGTTATTAACGCAACTTATGCACTTGCGAAAAGAAAGCCTGAAAAAAATCAGGCTTGCCTGAAAAAATCAGGCTTTCGCAACTGCATAAGTTGCGTTAATAACTGCGAGGATCTTCTTTACATTTAATTCTTCATTCCGCAGTTCAAATATATGAATTTCATATATTCATAATTTCAAACACAACTTTGTTAATATGAAGTTAAGGTGTAAAACCAATGCAAAAACCGTGTGCGATCAATCTTGCACAACGTCTGATCAGAAAGATCGTGATCAGTCCAAATTGATAAAAACATGAGTGATTGTCAAAATGACTACTGCAGAGACTGATCAAACAACGTGAAAAGACGTAGATTACAATATTTCGACTGGCCAATACCAGTCTTCATCAGGTTTTATTGAGGCAAATCACGAGTTTAAACGTGATGAACTGTAATTTGTAACTACATGTAATAATTTTTTTTGATTTGTTTTGTTTATTTTCTATCATTTCTAAGCCACGCCATACCACGTCATATATGAAACTTCTGCTCATTGTTTTACTACATATATCTTTCTGTAAACTCGTGATTTGCCACAATAAAGCCTGATGAAAACTGGCATTGGCCAGTCGAAATATTGTAACCTAGAGCTTTGTTATACATGTTATAGATATGCTGTTACGTATACCTTTTAGGCTATTGAGCACTCAGAAAAATATGACAAAAGATATCGATAGTTATTGTTTCATTACCTCTTACGGTTAAAAATAAATCCGGGCCACGACCACAAAATGAGATTCTGGGAATTTAGGGGTCGTCCCTAGTTTCAGTGAAATTCCTACGCTCAGCCTCATCAGTACTTTGGAGAAGTGTTGACTATACGCAACTACTCGACTTCCAGACTTGCTTCAGCCTTTAATACAAACTTGTCCTTTGGCTAAAACGGGTTTTTATATTCACAAAAAGTTTACAAAGTAAAATTTTGCGAAAACAACCAACACCACTTAAACTATTTCTGACCAGCTTTCGTTTTACAACATCGTTTGATTTTTTTCGAAAGCCCAGAAGGACGATATCGCATATTGTCTGAAGACCGAAGATGTTTTATTTATAAATTAATAAGTCGCAGCTGATTCAGGGATGCAGATGCAGCTGAAGATAGTGCAATATTTTTAGCAATTGCGTGTTTGTTTAATATGGCCATTTTTAGATCTAAACCACGCAAGAAATGCAGTGTACGTGTTCTTACAGTTTGAACTTTGTCTTGCTATCATGAACAGGTAACAAAATACTTCAAAAATTTGGCAGCTTTCACCACACTCGTGAGCTCAATGTCACTTAACTCTTGCACTCATTATTGCCGATCGTCAGTGAAATCACCGAAATGGCCGTCAGTCAAAAGCAGAGTTTTCCTTCCTTTGCGTCTGATATTTCTATTTTATCAATCTTGTTCTACTGCGCCGGGTTTTTGAGGATTGAATTAGAGTTGAACAAGCAGAAGAGGAGAATAAACCATCTTGAAAACTTCGCGGAAACTAAACCACCATCCCTCGATCCAAACATCGTAAAGCTGATCAAGAATGTTCCTGGTAAGTTACGTTCAGTGGTTCTTTTGGAAAAAGGTAACTACAATAAATTTCAAATGAATGCTTATTTAGTCCCAACTGAAATGTACAACAGAATCTCGATAAATCGAACCCGATTGGGAAGGGGGGGGAGGGCTTCCCCAAATAATGTTATATATCCATAGGTCTGTTTTCTGTTCTTTCCCCCTATAACTTATTCGGACGTTGTCCAAATCTGTTAACAGCTAAGTATAACTGATAACGTTCTAGGTAAACTGTGTGCCCAACGGGTGTTTCGTACCTTTTTGGCTTAAATAAGTCAGGCAGTTACAATGTGCGAAAATATTTTCACGTATGTTCTAGTAATTTCAGAAACCTTGTTACATATCACAAAAACATTCTCTTTGCTCGCGGTCTGAAATGGTGTACAAATTAAAATTTAACCCTTTAAGCGTATAAGCTGAGTTGGAGTAGAAAACGTAAACATGTTTTTTTCTCAATTAGACGGAGTATGCAGGGGCGTTCCTGCCTTTACGCGAAATACGCAAGTGCGCACCAGAATTTCCCGCCCTTAATGTATTTTTCTTTATTATTTGACGGTTTATAATATACAGAAGAAAAATAAAATTCTGAAGCCGTGCGCCTTGGTGTATTGCATAATCTCTTCTGGTCCAAGAAACCCTTCAAAACGCTACTTACTGTCTTTGAGATGTGTTCCAATCAGCTATGCCTATGGCTAATTAATAGTGAAAATTAAAACTTTCCGCTTTTGGGATAAGTATAAACAACCTTTTGCACCGGCGCTAAACAGAAAGTTATTAGTATTTTCAGAAAAAACTTCAACAAGAGAACACTGTGAAAACTTACAGCGGAAGGTAGATACAAACATACGCTAAGGAGGAATTCCAGGTTTGTTTCAAATCTTGCACTTGGAAATGTAATGAAAAAGAAAAATTGAATTTTCCCTCATATTTTTTTATCTCTCACTGATGTCAATTCTCTTCACTTTCATCTTTACCTTCATTTTTGACTATTTGATCACCCTACTTAGTTTGATAATTTTGCACCCAAAAGAATCATCTGTTCTCGCTATTCTTCTTACAATTTCTGTGTGGACTGCGACTCCTGAGCAGTCATTTAGTACCTTTCACAGCGTCAAGACCTACATGCTCTCAACCATGACAGCTGAGCAGCTCTCTTCTCTGGTGCTTATGCTTGCTTACAGAGATACTCCAGTTGACGCCGAAAATACCGGCAATACGGTAATTTTGTGCTAAGAAGAACAGAAGGTTAGCTTTTGAATTGCGACTACTGTGTATGTGCAATTGTCTCGGGATAATTTTTTTCATTTGCCTAGAAAATAAGAGAACATCAAACATCGCTGGAAAACGCATTTGATTTGTGAGATCGAGAATACTATTGAAACGGCAATAAATGTATTTCTGACTGTAATCACATGAAACAAACAGGGGCAAACTGTTTGTGAGCCGTCAGACAGCTGTTAACACATTTGGCTTTTGCTGAAACCGGATGAAGGCCGATGGAGTTTCGGTCGAAACGTCTTTTAAGTTTTTTTTTTGTTGTTGTTGTTGTAAACGTTATGTTTGTCTCCCTCCGGGTAAGTATCAGACTGACTTTGTGCGTACTAACAAAAAATGTCTGGGAACGCCCCTGGTATGGTTTCTTTAGATCAAGCAAAGCACTTCTACCGAAAACGTTTCCATGCCAAGTGCCGCTCCCCCGCCCCGGAATCCGGTTAGCTCGAATTGACAACTTTCACTCACTCGAACAACAAATATTCCCTGTTTTTCTGTATTCAGATTTTGACAGAAAGGGGCCGTATACTAATATAAATAAATTACTCCATAGACCCAAAAATTTCCCTCAAAATAGACACGAAAACAGTACACTGTATACTATAAATTTATATTTCTTTTCTCTAAAACAAATGATACCTGAAAAGCACATCCACATTTCCGTGTAAAAGTACTTTATACCCGATTTTAAATAGAAGACTCTGGTAACCGTTATCCAAATCCCTTGGTCGACCCTGTGTATTACAGGAATTTCATTCTCAATTTTTCATTACCAGAATTTTCGTTAAATCGAACAGTTCGGAATTCTCCACAATTAAAACTGGATTTAAAAGAATGAGGTTTGCCAGCTCAAACTGAAACAAAAAAAGAAGGATTCACAGACAGAATGCGGCCTTTGCGTGTTCTCGCATTTGTCGTGCATGACAAAACCCAAACTGAAGGTTACAGCAGCAGGTCAAGTTTCGATTCGTTAATTGAAATCATATTTCAAAACTAGTTAACTGAAATTAGTGCTACGAGCCCTGTAAAACCGATCGCATGTCGTGATAGTATCCTACACCCGGAAATCAAATGACCACAGAATAAATGTAGTCGAACCTCTATAATAAGGACACAAAAGCAGCCTGTGAACAACCTCCGCGGTGGGGAAAATTACGCGAAAAAAAGTGCGAACTGGGGAAGTGAACAAGCCTGCCGTCCTGTTCTCGTCCTGAGTCCACGCTCGGCTCAATTCGCTCGCCGAGTTTTTTTCGTAATTTTCCCTCCGCGGAAGATGTTCACAGGCTATAAACACCAAAAGGACAAATGTACTGAGATCTGGGTTTTGTTCTCCAGTGTCGGGTTCCAAGTGAGCTGTCCGTAATAAAGAAGTCCGTACTGTTATAGCATAGTCAATTTTGAACATATGGAAATGTGTTTTGAGTGAAATATAGCTTTCATCTTGAGCCCGTCGGTGGACTCATCTTAGCTGTAATTCAAAAATGGATTTGAAGGAGACAAAGTTGCTGCCGACTGAAATGTTTGCAGGGAAATAAATTTTGTTTTCACTCCTGGTCACTTTGTCGTGGTGGTCTGGCTTATCTGGGAGGTTTGGTTACCTTGTGTGGTGAATTACTTAATTAAGATGGAACTCGGGCTACTCGAAGTCCTGAGCAGTTATATCCGTGAGCCGTGACCTTTTCTCGTGATAACTCAGTATTAACGCAGTTATTTACTAACGATGAATCATGCACTAACAAAGCGAGACGCCAAACAGAGATTTCGTTCGACCCAGTGAGTTACTGTACTTGTATAAATAATTAGCTTTTACATGTATTTGAAAGCAGTCCTCTTTTCTTTACTTTAATTCTCAGAATTTCCGTCATTACAAGTCCATAGAAACAGGCGCCGAGCTGATTCACCCAAGAATAATACTGTAGCTCAAAGCAGAACGGACACGATGCTGAAAATCAGCAAGCTTCTATCAGAGTTGAAACCATTTTTGTACCATTCAAAGGGAGTCGCGTATTTGACAGGTCCACGGGGCCTTCCGGGTCTACGAGGGCCGAGAGGACAAAAAGGAGCCCGGGGACGAAGAGGATAGGAAGGCAGAACCGGAGACAAAGGAGATAAAGGTGTAATTGGATCGCCGGGGAAAAGCAAGCAAGGCATTGTGGGACCGAGAGGGCTGCAAGGTGAAGGTGGGTCCAAAGGACAAAAAGGAGACAGAGGGCCCACAGGCATGCCGGGAGCCAAAGGAGAACCCGATGAATCGATTTCAGCTCCTGCTGTTGTTGGTTCCCCCGCAAGGTTGACAGTTAACGAGTCTGGATCAGCGTCGTTTCAGTGTTCAGTCAGCGGTAATCCAGTCCCCGCCATAGTGTGGAGTAAACTTGACAATCGCTCCGAAATAAGCCAGTTAGTGATTGCAAGAGGAAGATTGGGCCTAATGAACGTCAAAGGGAGTGACTCTGGATTGTACCAATGTTTAGCAGCAAACATCTTGGGAAAAATCAGGCGATAGCGCAATTAGTAGTTAACGGCAAGTGTTATTGTTACAACGTGAAAAAAGTACTTAACAGCTTACGTCTCTGTGTCGTGGACTAGACCCAGAGCTCTTTCAGTTTCCTTCTGACACCGATGCTGCTTTCGAACGGACATGCTTCAAGTTTTCATCGCCATAGTCCAGTCCACTGATTTTTTTTGTATCTCTGGCCACAGTTCCGGTTTTCTGCGTCAAAAACTAACAAACCGTTAGACTATTCGCAGCAAAATGCAGTAAGGTGAGATTCGTGAGATGTTTTTAAATTGCATTAGTTCCGACTTCTTCCCAACCAATTAATGGCATCTATCCGTACATACAAGTGTTTTAACTGATCTAAACGAAGCTGTGGAAGTAGTTGGTGAACATTACCCAAAATTCATTTACGGAAACATGACAATCGGCCACACATCAAACTTCAGGTGCAGAAATTTCAAGGGTTACGCCCTATTGTTACCAGCACTTCGCTGCGAACTGCGAAGACTCACTACTTTTTATTTCATTATTATATTATTTTTTTACCCACAGATCAGTATGTGTATAACTGAGGCTGCCACAATTGAAAATTCATCAAGCCTAAGACCTTTACATCAAGAAGCACGTCAGTTGTACATAACTGAAGGTATATTTTTATTTTTGCAGTTCGCCCTCGTGTTTCTTTTCATCCGGGACCACTTTACGTAATCGAAGGCAGTAACTTCACCTTTCCAAAATGTCACGTGACTGGCCATCCTATTCCAGCGGTCACGTTGGGCAGGTCATTTGGTCAGCTTCCTCAGGGAAGAGTACGGAGTAACTCCAGTGTCATCAAACTTCTAAACGTCCGAAAATCTGATTCAGACAACTACCTCTGCACTGTGACTAACCTGTTAGGAAGTGTTGTAAAGAGAACAGTTTTAATGGTGGTCTCACTTCCTCGGTTCACTGTTAAGCCACCTGCGAAAGAAGTCGCAAGGCCTGGAGGCACTTTGACGCTAAACCGGCAGCGCTACTGGTGACCCACAACCAGAAATTACCTGGAAGAAACAAGGATCTCAATTGCCAGCTGGGCGAAGCCAGCAGATCAGTGGCGCGTTACTGATTAGAAGCATGACTATAAATGATACAGGGAATTACATTTGTGCCGCAACAAGTGCGGGAGTCTTTGACGTGGAAGCTGTTACCTATATTGATGTTAAGGACCCTAGAGGTAAGTTAATGTTGAACACGCTCTTACAGAGAGTTAATTGAATTAGGAAGTTGTCTATGTGTGGCTCAGTAATATTTGGTAAAGCAAAGTTGCCGTATTGGAGTACAAGCTGTTGTCTTCTTTAACCATTATAATGCAAACTTGCAACTATTACAAGAAGTTACAGAAACGTTTTGCTGCCCTATTGTAATTCTAAGGGTAACTAGCCGTCCGAAAACGGTGATCAGCTGACTCCACGCGTACGTGTTATAAATAAACTGTTTTGTCTGAGAGCTTGTTTGAGTGCCCATAATTAAGTACACTCTGTTTTTTTTTTTATAAGAACCTTTTTTATAAGAACATTGAGGCTGGAATTGACCCAGATTTTAAGAACATACTAAGAACGTACCCAAGCTGAGACTAAGAGACAAAGCAGTTATTTTATTCAGTCCTGCATCTGTTTTTGCATCAAGCTAAAAACGCATAGTAACAACATGATTTCTATCGAGTCACATTTTCTTTTCTTTCTTTTTTTTTTTTTGATTGTAGAGCTCAGACTATATTTTCTTGTCATTCTCAACTGTGGAAGAGTAATAAAGTGAATTTTGCCAAGAAGAAAAACAACAACAGCATGTATGTCAAAGAAATTTAGCATGATACAGCGCACAAATGGGCGTTTTAAGGTTTCCTGGTCACGTTTATATCAGTTTTCTGAATATCTATCCCACGTAACTTAAGAACATGCTAAAAACGTTTCAGGCTCAAAACGTGAAAAAAATAAGTAGAACATTCAGTTTCGGTTCAGCCTCAGCCGCAAAATTAGACGTTCTTATATAAAAAAAAAAGAGTGTATTCACTTTATTTGCTTTTACAGTGTGCAATATTACTTAAAATAAAGAGAACCATAACGTGACTATAACATCGATGTATCAATGCGCTAGACTGCAAGCGACACTAAGTTATTTGAGTAACATATTAATTTTGGTCTGACAAGTTATGGTCGAGAGTTTACAAATCTAACAACGTATGTTAACAGAATTTGGCTAACCGAAAGTACATTTATTCTGCCCCAAAAGGGAAACCGATTAAGAGTTGTACCATAAGAGATACTGGGAATTAAAAAAAGTTGAATCATTTTAATCTCGTTACTTTTAGGATTAGAAGTGTATGTAGATTCGTTTTGTTTCAGGCCGAAATTACTCTGCACTCAGCTTGTGCTAAACTAGGGCGCTACACAAACTTGAGAGTACTCAATTATTTTATTTTATTTATTTTTGGCTCGACAGATTGTTCTGATCTACTAAAATCAGGCCATACTCAGAGTGGAGTGTACTCTGTGAACCCAGACGGTAAAGGATCCTTCACTGTGTACTGCGACATGGGCACTGACGGTGGAGGATGGACCGTCTTTCAAAGAAGGCAATATGGCTCGGTAGACTTCTATCGGGGGTGGAACGATTACAAATCAGGCTTTGGTCAGCTGACGGCTGAGTTCTGGTTAGGAAACGACAAGATCCACAGGCTGACGGCCTCCAGACCCAGCTCACTACGAGTGGAGCTGGAGGACTGGACCGGAGTTAGAGTGTTTGCCAGATATGGAAGGTTCAACATTGGCGATGAGCAGATGCAGTATCGACTTGAAGTGGATTCGTATTCAGAGACAGCAGAAGATTCGTTAACAGGTGGTCACAACCACAGCAACATGGCGTTTAGTACAAAAGATAGAGATAATGACAGATATAGCGGAAACTGTGCTGTGGAGAACACTGGTGCCTGGTGGTACAACATTTGCCAATACTCAAATCTCAACGGGCAATATCTCGGAGAAAAATACGATGGGAACGGGTTGCGCTGGTATGGCTAAAAAAAGAATAATCTTTCATTTAAATTCACAGAGATGAAACTAAGACCTTCATCCTAGAGAGGACACTGCTTACAGATTTCATGAAATGAAGGGAAAATTACTAGCTTAACCAAAAATTGTTTACTGGACTACGAGCAACCTCTCTTTCCGCTCGGGGATAGTCGAGGGGAATGAAACGTGTTGAAACGTGACGCACGTGTCGAGCCGCAAGCGGCTCGTAACGTTTTAACGCGAGAGACGTTTTCGCGCTCGCTCGCTCGCCTGTTCGTTTTTCCTCGACTATCCCTACGCGGAAAGAGAGACTGCTCGTAGTCTATTGTTTACTAACTTGCATATCTGCATATCAAGACCCATCTTATTTTCAAGAAGTTTTGAATTAGAAAGTGTCCGCTTGTAAAATTGTTCGTTGTTACAAGCTGCAATTTCCTTTTGTCTCATTCAGGTAATCGGCTTGACATATAGTTTTGACGAATGGAAACTCACTAAGGGATTGATTGTCATTCTCAGTTCGGCTTGGCCAGTAAAATGATCTGTCATCCAATGCAAACTGTATATTTATCCTTAACGGATTAAAGAGTGACACATGTACAAGGGCGCAAAATCACAACAAACATACAGGCGGACGTTATTTACTTGACTTGCACTGACCACATTACTCTAAACCTAAACGTTCCACTTGTAATAAGGCCTGGGGCTTTTCTTTTGAAAAGATTAACCTAGAGCATCTAATAAAGGAGAAGCGTTTTCTTTGTCCGATTTATAAATATTGTAGGCATGTTATATGAACATTTATCAATTTTTTTGAAATCGATTCGTATATGAAATCATAATCAGCGGGGTATTGCGCGCCTCGTTGCAAATGAGTTCATCTAGAAGTCGATTTCGCACAATAATTCAGTTTTATTGTACCGACAGCCTCTGGACTGCGAGAAATGTTTTTACTAATCAAAAGAAGCGTTTTTGTACATTTCAATTTGAAAAGATATTAAGTTATAAGCTAAAGTAACTTGAAGCATCTACGTATAGTTGTCGCAATTGCAGGTGCAAGTTGCTTATTGTTACCCTTGAATAGGCGTATGCCACAAGTCTATTCACCCATAGTAACATTTTAAAAAAGTAGTTATGTAGGAACAGTCTCAAACATTAATGGAAACCAAGGAGTACATAGTATGGTGCTTGGAGAAAAACCCGTCGGTGAAAGATTAGGTAGACCAAATACAAACAGAAAAAAGCAAACCGGAATTGTGGATGTACTTAAGATAAGACAATGCAATGTTTTTGCCTTCCAGACATGAGGGTTTGATAATTAATGCGCCAGGGGTGCAAGATGGGAAGGCTGGAGAAGGCGATCGGGGAAAACGCGGGCAAGAATAGAGAAGCACATTAAGGCTACACTGATCCGGTTCCAAACGGATCCAAATGGATCGGGTCCCAAAATTGGACCAAAGAGGCTTTCTGTTTGCACGGGACCTTTCTGGAACCGGTCCGAAACGGATCCAAACGGACCCAAAACTGGACCTGCATGCTGTTTTGCAGGTCTAGCTTTCGATTCGGTTCCAAACGGTTCCATGTAGGCAGAAGCTTCCGGTCCGGTCCGGTCCGGTCCCGTGTAAACATAGCTTAATAAGCATCAAGAAGGCCGTAGGGAAAATATAGAGCGCACGAGAAGGAGGGCAAGTCACGCGTGTTGGGGGAAAAAGTTACAACAACCTCCAGGTCGTAAATATCTAGAACAACAGTTAAAAGACAGTCAAGGATGCATACTATACACTTAAGGAGATAGGGTTAACTTGTTTTACCAATGGTTGTATCAGGTGTTAAAGCGGAATAAGCCCAGCGTATGTTTCAGTAACCCAGTGTCAGTACTCAATTTACTACTTTGAGCAGCATTTACCTGGGTGTTGTTTATTATTCTTCACATGATGGTTCTGACTTTTGAGTCTGTGCATGAAGTTCTTGAATGTGCAAGATGATTCTGAATCTCGATTGTGATAATGAAATCCCAAACTATGATAACTCAAATTAAATAAAAGCGAGTGGTATTTCTTTCCTGGTTAGCCTGAGAAAACAGCCGACGTTTCGCGAAGTCGCCACTTGAGCTCTAGCAAAACGACGTCTGAGTAACGAGCGCAGAAATTCCACACTGATGACGTGCACTACCCAGATCTTGGTAGTGATTCTGATTGGTTGTGCTGCGAGGGAATTTTCTTTCAACCAATCAGAAGAACTACCAAGATCTGGATAGTGCACGTCATCAGTATGGAATTTCTGCGCTCGTTACTCAGACGTCGTTTTGGGAGGGCTCAAGTGGCGACCTCGCGAAACGTCGGCTGTTTTCTCAGGCTATTTCCTGGTGTTATTTATTACTTTGCTCAAGATGGTATTGACTTTTGAGTTTGAGGATAAAATCCTAGAGTGTGATCATTGAAATGAAAGCTATAGAGCAGTACTTTCTCCTGGTGATGTTTATAAATTATGTTATACATTCAAGATGGTTCAACTTTTAAGTCTGAGGATGGAATTCGTAAGTACCAGTTTAATTCTAAATTTCTTGTGTACAGATGAAATCCTAAAGTGGGATTCCCTAAGTGTGATTTCCCTTGGTCAGGCTATGTATTTTGTTGAACAAGATGGTCCTGAGGATGAAGTCCGAAAGTGTGACCATCAAAAGGAAAGCTGTTCAAGAGTTATAAATAAAGAAAGATGGTAAATGTTCAGCTGGGAAAGAATTAAGAAAGATGGAATATTCAGTTTATTACGAGTGGTTGGATCGCCCGACCGGTGTACGGAAGGTCATGGGTTCGATTCCCCTCGAAGTCTTAGATTTTTCCTGTGTCCCACGCTCGTGACAAACTGATTAATCCATCTTTCTTCTTTCTTTGCGAGCTTAAAATCATCGTCTTTCTTTCTTTATTGTCACACTCAGTACTTTCGACATTGCTGATTCTAGCAGTATGCAGGACGCGCGTCACAACGAACCTGGTAAATTACTGTGACCTTGCTCAGTCAGAGCTCCCGGCCGGTGTATAGGAGGCACAGGTTCGATTCCTGTCTGAAATTTAGTTTTTTTATTTTTGTTGATCCACTCTCGTGACAAACTGAATGTTTCATCTTTCTTTCTTCTGTTCAAGAGTGCTTTTCAAAGTGCTGTTAATTTTCAGAGTTCTAAGATTTGCATTTTAGGATTCATCTTGAAATTTGAGTTCAGGAGTTGGTTTAAACTTTGTTCAAGGAAACTACCCACGCGAACCTATTTTTTCCCTTTTACTCTCAAATTCTAATGCGTAGAACCCTCTTTGGGGGGGGGGGGGATGTGAGACGGAGATTGGATAATTCTTTAACCGGCTGTACCTTTGAGTACAGTTGTCTGCTATCCCCAAGAATACCTAAACTCATCTGCACTTATCTACTTTGAGCCAAGGTGGCGCAAAAGGCCTCCACACTTGTTTTCCAACGATTCTTGTTTTAGCTTGTTTTGTGATGCATTGCGCACCTCACTCCAGGACTGCCACGCTGCTCTGGACCTCTCCTTTTCCACTGTACGTCGCCACGTTGTCTTTGGCCTACCCCTCTTTCTCTTCCCCTCCGGTTCCCATGTCAGGGCTGTGATACAGTCAATGTCAGGTTCTTGCCTAAGGATGTGTCCAAGGAATCGCCATCTTCTTCTTCATCTTCTTTATCCACATCGTCACTCAACCTCTCCATGTTAGCCCTTTCAAGTAACTCTCTATTGCTAACCTTGTCTTGCCATTTAACCTTCATTATTCTTCTCAGGCATCGATTCTGAAAGACGTCGATTTTCTTGGCATCACCTTGGTTCATTTTCCATGTTTTTCAACCTACAGAAAAACCAGCTTGACCAGCGTCTTAGTATAGTTTTTATAGTCTCCTCTCCTCCTCCTTGCTGGCGTACTGTGGTCCCTGGGCAAGTGAACTTCTCCACATCTTCCAACACCTAACCATTCACTGTGATAGCTCCGTTGTTCGTTGCATCCTAGAAATTATTTCTCAAGCTATTGTTTTGGTGACCTGGGTTATCCATCATCTCGGCATACAACTTATCCTGAAGTCCTTGACTGTCGGAGACTATAGAAGGATCTCATCAGGTTAAAGTCTTCTTTTTGGGAATAACAAAAACAGTTTTCGGAACACCTCGCACACATCATACTCCATTCTATGATACAGCTGCAAAGGCAACCGAAATGAAATATTTGGTGCTATTCTCATTCAACAGGTGCTAGCAAGTCTATGAATGAGTCTACTTAAAAAACAGACCTAATTTTAAAGGTATTGCGTTACTGACCCGACAGGAAAGGTAAGAAAACACGTAGCTAAAAAAAAAATATTGGCAACTTTCCCTCATTCGTGCTCTTGTTATCCGCAGAACAAGTTATCACATAACCATGATAACAGCAGGCTGAAACAAATTATACACGATACCCCGCAGTTCGTTGTGGATTATTGTCAGCGGAATCACCGAAATGACCGTTCAAAAGCTGAGTTTTCCTTCCTTTACTTCCACTGTTTCTATTCTATCAATTTTGTTGTACTGTGCTGGGTTTCTAAGAGTTGAATTGGAGTTGAAGGACCAGAAGAACAGAATAAACCATCTTGAAAACATCGTGAAGACTAATCTACCATCCAATGATGGAAGCCTTGAAAAGCTAATCGAGAATGTTCCTGGTAAGTTAATGGTGACGTTTACAATTAACTTAAGCAAAATGAAGGCTACTACAATTTTCGATTCCTTGTTAACCTGTTTCATGCGGGTAAAAATAACTTTAAACAGCAAAAGTAAAACAAAAGAATGTACAGAATCTCGCATTTGCGTGTTCTCTTCTGTAGCAAACAGATTTAGAGGTTAGCAGGTCAAGTTCTTTACCTAATTCAAGTCATAGCAGAGTGACAAAAACAGATTTTACTAATAAAATAGCGTTGCAAAATTGAGTGTTCTACTCTTTTACTTTCTTTTGAGGCGGCTAGTCGAATTTTCATTCCCGTCTGCTCTTGCCTTGCCTTCTGGACTTCAATTAGGTTCGATTACCAGCCGCTTTTCGGGAAGTGAGCCAGTCTAGCCTAGACTTCGAATTCGATACAAATGATCGGAGAAAACAATTACAAAGAATGAGGCATTGTTCTAATCCCCCGTGGGAAGGGGGAGGACATTCACTGGATAGGGTATGGGTTCAGGTTCGATTTAGGTCTGCCATCACCAGTAGTGTTGTCGACTACATTCTTTTGTTGTTGTCTGTTTTGTTTATTTTCATTGGCTCCGGTATCCACAATTCAAAAAGCGCAATCAGATATAAAAACGATGATGTGAGATAAATGAAATCCCAGAAGACGTGGTATTCTGTCTTATTTAAGGACAAAGCGTACATTTTTTTGTTTTCTTTTGTTTTGCTGCACAAAACACTTACAAATTAAATATACATGTCACATTCTTGTCCTAAATTATTTCATTCAAGTCAAATACTAACAAGACACTCCACGACAAGGCTAAGAACCCTACAGCTGAGCTGTCCTGTCGTATTGTTGATTTTTTACTATAAAACAATGTGTTATTTCTGAATTTGTGTTACTCTGTTAGGCTACGTGAACTGAGAGGTAAAAACAATCCGCGGTCAGAGCACTCTGATTCAAGGTAGCCTGGGTTAATCCCTCACTTGGCGATATGTAAACAGGGTTTATTTTCGGTTATCTTGTTTGCTTGTGGTTTCTTTTGCTAGCATCTCCGATTTACCGGTTCTGTTTTCAGTGTTTTTTAGTGCGCCGCGTTCCTCCGCACAGGACGGGGCCCAAAAGGACTTAGGTCTCCAGGGCTTCGGCCTAAAGAAAATGTAGGGCTCCAGGATCCCAAGACAGAAAAGTTGGGGCTCTGAATCTCAATAGATGCATGATCCATTTAGGGCTCCATGTAGCCAGAATAATTAGTTTTGTCCGGGCTCCAAGGAGAAAAAAAAAGTGCTTTGGGTTCCGGGCTCCACAGCAAAAAATTCAGGACTCCAGCGCTCCATGGCTCCATAGCCCCCCTCCCCCCAACTTCCCCCCCCCCCCCCCCGCCAACCCCCCTTAGGGACCCTGACAAGAGGAGATGAAAACCCTACTCAGTAAATGGCTGGAAATTGAGCTCAAGATTCCTTTCTACATAAAAACCAATGTTTTGAAACTTACAATTCTATCTGTACTGATATAGACCAACATAAAACACACCTGTGCGTACGTGATGTTACTTTCCTCTCTGAACATGACGAATGTTTGATCATGAAAAATTAGACAAAACAGCCGTTGACTGATGTTCTTTCAGTGAATTCCAGTTGAATATATGTAATTGATATGATGTCCATCTGTTGTGTCTGACAATTATCTTCGTCTACAGCAGCAGCTTTCGTTGTTCACTCAACGTTAAACAAATATTTACTCATTTTTGTGGATGGTGCATTTAAAAAAACGTTTTATTTCCTTTTAGAAGTTAAATATAAGTCCTCTGGACACCATAAATACAGGCGTCACGCTACTTCACCCAAGAACACGACAGAAGCTGAAAACACCGCAGACACAATGCTGAAAATTTACAAGCTTTTAACAGAGGGGAGACTGCAACTCAGCCATTCAAAGTGTTTATCAGGTCCTCCCGGTCCACGTGGACCTAGGGGAGAAAAAGGAGCCCGGGGTAGAAGGGGACAGAAAGGAAGAACCGGAAACAAAGGAGATAGAGGTTTGATGGGATCACCAGGAAAGAGCGGAAAGCAAGGCATTATGGGACCAATAGGACCACAAGGACAAGTTGGGCCAAAAGGACAAAAAGGAGACGTAGGGTCTGCAGGCTTGCCGGGAGCCAAAGGGGAGCCTGGTGAATCGATTTCAGCTCCAATTGTTGCTGTTTCCCCTGCAAGGTTGACAGTTAACGAATCTGGATCAGCGTCGTTTCAGTGTTCAGTCAGCGGTAATCCAGTTCCTGCCATAGTGTGGAGTAGACTTGACAATGGTTCAGAAATTAGCCTGTCAGGGATTTTGAGAGGAACATTAAATTTGAAGAACGTCAAAGGCAGTCACTCTGGATTGTACCAATGTTCAGCAGCAAATATCTTGGGAAAGAATCAGGCGATAGCACAACTAGTAGTTAACGGTAAGTGTTTTTGTCACCTAATACCATTTATTTCAAATTACCTTACATAGGTTATTCCAGCATCACCCAAAAGCACATTCGTCGATTTTCTCAATTCTATTGCAACAATGTAAACATTAAATGAAAGAAGATCCTCGCAGTTATTAACGCAACTTATGCAGTTGCGAAAAGAAAGCCTGAAAAAATCAGGCTTGCCGGGACTCGAACCCTGACCTCTGCGATACCGGTGCAGCGCTCTAACCAATTGAGCTAACAAGCCAACTGGGAACTGGTCATTAAATTGGTTCGTAATATACCCGGGAAAGATGCAACAATGTAAACATTGCAACAATGTAAACATTGTGTTAGAATTTTCTTCTTTCAAAGTAGGTAGCCTCTTAAGTGTGAAAGACCCTATCCCCAGTGGACTCAGGTCATGTGTGGAAAAAATCAGGCGATAGCACAGCTAGTAGTTAACGGTATGTGTTTTTGTCACCTAATACCGTTTATTTCAAATTACCTTGCATAGGTTATTTTTCCAGCATCACCCAAAAGCACATTCGTCGATTTTCTCAATTCTATTGCAACAATGTAAGCATTGTGTTAACATTTTCTTCTTTCAAAGTAGGTAGTCTTTCAAGTGTGGAAGACCCTATCCCCAGTAGACTCATGATCAGGTCATACACCTTATTCCAAAATTTCAGAAAATACATTACTCTTTTGTCTCATTGTCAATTGGTCCTTGTTGCCTCGATCCTATCTGCAGAATTCAAAGGAATATTAGGCCTAAAACGAGGCAACAAGGGCCGATTAACATGGAGACAAAAGAATAATGTATTTTCCGCCATTTGGGAATAAGGTATATGATTGTGTGGTTTACAAATTCTCGTGTGCAGGCTGTGCTGCCCGCTATGTCGGTGAGACCACCCGACATTTTAGCACACGTGTAAGGTAACACTTAGATACGGGCAGGGCCTCACATTTTTAAGCACCTCAACACTCATGTCCAATACTACCGCACTGATACAGACCGTTATTTGCAGATGACGGTCCGTAAGTTTCGCACGGACCGTCATCCTTGCTTAAGGACCGTTATTTGCGGTTGACAGACCGTACGTTTCGCACGGACCGTCGTTCTTGCTTAAGGTCTGAATACAGAGCATGTATCTCATTATCACACCAGGGCCAACTGCAATTAACGGTCCGTAAACAAAGCGATCTATATACATGCAAGGGAAGAGAGTAATATGTCGATCACTCCTATGATTATGCCTCGTTATTTAAGCGTACGTACGAAGCGAGCGAGGTGCACGAAATAGAAGACGATAACATGTCTATTACTCGTTCTATAAACGCCGCGCAAACTGATAACAGAGTTCTAAAAGCGAAATGTTATGTCGATGACTCCTTCTATTGAAGCCTTGTGAAACTGTAAAACTGGGAAGACAACTTTGACTATGCCTCGTTATTTAATGTTGTTTCACAGGTTAAGCGAAACTACTCAAAGCGTGTCAACAATAAACACTCGGTTTTCTATTGCCATAATAGGCTCCAAACTAAACACCTCCTTCCTTGTTTCAAGATGGTTTAAGCCGCGCTTGTTCAAATGCAGTGCTTTCCACATATTTCCGGTTGTTTTTAATCCCGTCATTTTCTAGAAGTGTCATTTGTTTCAAATATCCTTTTCTTTTTTACTCTTACGCGTGTAAACTGCTAATACGAATTTGGGTTTCATCAATGAATACTGCCTTTTTATTCCCACAGGTTTGTAGTTTGTTCTTTGAACTCTTTGTTATTAAAAAACTCGCACCTCCTACCAATTAATTTATATTACCCAAAGCGTCGTTGCCATTGTGCCTCAAAAACTTGCACCTCTAATGCAGTGATTACTTTTTATAAATCATACATTTGTAACCGCGTGGTTTTATTACGGTTTGGACCACTTTGTGTACCTCACTTCAAAAACTCATTCATCAAAAATAGTACAGCATAAGTTATCCCGTTCTTAGTCTCATTATTCTTTATCTACTCAGCCATTTTTAAATCGACGGAGGACCGATACGTGGTAACAATAAAACCGGCTGCTTAGGAGACTATCGGTTGCGCTCTTTATAAAAATTGAATAATACTGCTGCACGCGACAATTGGTAGATGAATGTTGCTTTCATGCGCATTCTACCTTCGTTCGTACCCTGTAAACAAAACATTTAAATGCGAACCATTAAGGGTAAGTAAAATACACAGAATCCACTAACCAGATGCAGATTACGGATCGTGAACACTTCTGTACGGACCGTGTGTGCGGTTCACGGTTTGCCTGTTCCAGCCGTTCAGATAGTGGAGCGCGAGCGAGAGGGAAAAAAACAGGATAAATGTAAATGTAGAGATAAATGTAGAGATCGTCAAACCGATATCTCCCTCTGATAACAAGAGTAAGATATTCAAGTCCCACTAATGAAATGCAATTTACGGACCATGAACTCTTCTATATGGACCGCATCTGAAGTTCACGGTCCGTACGAACTGTACGGACCGAAACCATAGTCTCACGGTCCGTTACGGTGCGGGTGTATCGAACAACCCTCGTACCATTATAATTGTCTTAATTACTGTCATTATCATCGTAATTTCTTCACTATTTATATTCTACTGCACACTTCGTTCAAATTCACACTGAAGATGGAAGACGTATCTACCGAAACATGTTTGTAAAACTCATTAAACTTTTACATTTTAGTTCGGTAATCTATTGCTATACGGGGAGACTCCACCCGAAAGGGGTACCTTTTTTAAGCTTGCAGTGTACTAAAGGGGGGGGGAAAAATTCCCATTTTAGTATATGAAAGGGTCACAAAATCGGCTGCAAAGTGGAAGAAATAATGGCTACAGCGAAGTATATCAGAGGGTGCCAAAATGGTGGCAGAAATAACAAGGCGAAACGCCGCATAAAAGCTTCAATGAACCCTTTCAGCAACTGAACCAGAACGACTAAAAGCCCGGGAAAAACGTGCCGATTGTGGGAAGTTTTGTTTTAGCTTATCCTTGAGGTATACGGAAGGGGTGCAATTTTGCTCTAGGTATATGAAAGGGCTACCATTTTGGTAAAAACTAGTATATTAAAGGGTAGGGGTTTGAACCTCCGGGCGGAGCCGCCCCGAATAAAACTTAACCGAGAACCCCCGGATCCATTCAGCCATCTTATTGAATTATATTAAACTTAATTATACTTCTTGCACAGTTAACCAATTAATTGGTCTGAATTAAATCCATATCGTAAGGAATAGGGTTTAATTCTTGCTTTTGTTTTACATAGTTTATCATTTTGTTAAGGCCCCCTTTGAAAACCACATTTTTGAACGGGCTTCCTTGTTAAATATTTCTATAAACAATGTGTCTAATATCACAGCGCCGTAGACGAGAGCTAGTTTTCTGTTTCCTGCTGACAGTCAAAGGAAAAAAAGAACATTGACGTCCCTTTCGAAATGACCTTGCGCTAAGTTTTCTTCGTGCTCTTCTCAGTCCAGTCCAAATTCCATTCATTTTCTTTAATGTCTCTCTGACCTCTTGTTTTCCGAAGACAGAAACGGAAGGTGAAGAAAATGACTAACAAACCCTTATATCAGTCTCGTAGGTGATATTCACTAGACGTTTTTAAATTGCATTAGTTGAGAGTTTTTCCTGGCTAATTTAGGACATCTAACATGTCCGTGCAATTGTCCGTGCATAGAGGCGCTGTTGGAACTAATCTCAGTTGGTAAATATGACTCAAAGTTACAACCCGGCCGTGCAGAAATCCAAGGTTTGTGATGTGTTGAAATGTCATTTTCTGGCCTTTCGTTACAAGCATTTCGTTGCGAACTGCGAAGACAGCTTTTTATTTTATCATTTTTTACCCACAGTTCAGTAAGTGTATAATATACCACCTGTGATAATTGAAAATTTAACATGCCTAAGACCTTCAAGAAGCGTGTTTGTTGTACATAGCTAAACGTGTATTTCTATTTTGGCAGTTCGCCCTCGTGTTTCTTTTCATCCAGGACCTCTGTACGTCATCGAAGGCAGTAACTTCACCTTTCCAACATGTCACGTGACTGGTCATCCTACTCCAGCGGTCACGTGGGGCAGATCATTTGGTCAGCTTCCTCAGGGAAGAGTACGGAGTAATTCTAGTGTCGTCAAACTTCTAAACGTCGGAAAATCTGATTCTGACAACTACCTCTGCACTGCGACTAACCTGTTAGGAAAGGCTGTAAAAAGAACTGTCTTAGTTGTGGTCTCACTTCCTCGGTTCACTGTTAAGCCACCTGCGAAAATAATTGCAAAGCCTGGCGACACTCTAACGTTAAACTGCAGCGCTACTGGTGACCCACAACCAGAAATTACCTGGAAGAAACAAGGATCTCGATTGCTAATTGGACGGAGCCAGCAAATCAATGGTGTGTTAGTTATTAAAAACATTACAATGAACGATACCGGGAAATACATTTGTATTGCAACAAGTGCAGAAGTGTTTCGCGGTGTAGAAACTGTTACCTATATCAATGTTAAGGACCCTCCAAGAGGTAAGTTAATATTGAAAACACTATTACAGAGAGTTGATTTAGGATGTTCTTTTTGTCTTTGTAATATTTGATAAGCAAGGTTTGCATCAGTGGAGTACAAGCTGTTGTCTTCTTAAACCATTATAATGCAAATTTGCAACTATTACAAGAAGTTACAGAAAAGTTTTGCTGCCCTATTGTAATTCTAAGGTTAACTAGCCCTCCGAAAATGGTGATCAGCTGAATCCACGCTTACGTGTTATAAATAGACTGTTTTGTCTGAGAGCTTGTTTAAGTGGCTATAATTAAGTATTCAATTTATTTGCTCTTACAGTGTGCAAGATTACTCAAAATAAAGAGAACAATAACGAGACTATAAGATCGATAAATCAAAGCGCTAGACTGCAAGCGACACTAAGTTAGTTGAGTAACATAATTAATTTTGGTCTGACAAGTTATGGTCGAGATTTTACAAATCTAACAGCGTATATTAACAGAATTTGGCTAACCGAAAGTACATTTATTCCGGCCAAAAAGGGCAACCGATTAAGAATTGCACCATAAGAGATACTAGGAAAAAAAGTTAATTCATTTTAATCTCGCTACTTTTAGGATTCAGCACTGTATGTAGATTCGTTTCTTTTCAGATCGAAATTACTCTGCACTCAGCTTGTGCTAAAATCGGGCGCTACTCAAACTTGAGAGTACTCAATTATTTTACTTTTTTATTTTTGTCTCGACAGATTGTTCTGATCTACTAAAATCAGGCCACACTCAGAGTGGAGTGTACTCTGTGAACCCAGACAGTAAAGGTTACTTTGCGGTCTACTGCGACATGCGCACTGACGGTGGAGGATGGACCGTGTTCCAAAGAAGGCAAGATGGCTCGGTAGACTTCTATCGGGGGTGGAACGATTACAAATCAGGCTTTGGACAGCTGACGGCTGAGTTCTGGTTTGGAAACGACAAGATCCACAGGCTGACGGCCTCTAGACCTAGCGCTCTACGAGTGGAACTGGAGGACTGGAACGGAGTTAGAGCGTATGCCAAATATGGTACGTTTAACATTGGTGATGAGCAGGCGCAGTATCGACTTGAAGTGGGTTCATATTCAGGGACAGCGGGAGATTCGTTAACATATCATAATAACATGAAGTTTACCACTAAAGATAGAGATAATGACCGAAACAATGGTAGTAGAAACTGTGCTGTGGAATACACTGGTGCCTGGTGGTACAACAGTTGCTTCTACTCCAATCTAAACGGACAGTATCTCGGAAATAAATATGATTGGAAAGGATTGCGCTGGTTCCACTATAAAAGAAATGATCTTTCATTCAAATCCACGGAGTTGAAACTGAGACCTTCGTCCTAGAAAAGACACTTATTACAGATTTTATGAAATGAAGGGAAAATTACCAGCGAAACCAAACATGGTTTACTTTCATCAGGTCTATCTTGTTTTCACGAGTTTTTAAAGAGCCATTGCCACCCAAAGTGCTTTGCGCGCCCAGGTGGATTTTTCATATACCGTAAATGATCTAATAAACGCCCACTCTCAAATAAACGCCCCCTGAGGTGTAAAGTTTGTATTAGACGCTCCTCTCTAATAAACGCCCCGTGTCTAAAAGACACTTCCTCCCCCCCCCCCTCCCGCCAAGAATCGCCTCAAGAACCGAGCACAACTCTCCGTATTGGATGAGCCCAACCTCCCAAACCCTTTCCAGGTCGTTAATGACTCGAACATCGAAGAGGCCAACGATACCAACATGGTTGACCCCGATGACGAAGAAGACATCGATATCAAACTGTGAACGACATCTCTAGGCTTTCCATTAGAGCAGATTAGATTAGTCTCTTACTCACAAACTCTGTTTTCTATCAAACTCCGCGAGCAAACTACGCGTCTTATTTGCTTTGTTGACGTTACGTTGTTACAGTTAAAGTGAAATAGACGCCTCTTTCTGATTAACGCCTCATGTCTAATTAACTCCCCCCCCCCCCGCCCCCCTTCAGGACCCCTAAAATTTAATAGACACTCCGGGCGATTATTAGATCATTTACGGTATAAAAATCCGAAGTCTGATTTGTATCTTCTTCCATCGCTGCCGTTAGCGATCTGAAAGCACTAGTGTGAATTTTGAGTTGACATTTAAGTGTCGTCGTATCGATTTCGTTGTATATTTCCGAATTCTGTTTTCGCGGTGGAGAAATCTTTAGATTGTATGCTTCGTAGTGTTTCAGGAAAGCTGAGGCGAAGGTCGAGTCTTCCGCGCTCAGCCAAAGTTGTACGGCTGAAGGAGTCCGTGCGTAAGTAACGGAGGACAAGAAAAACATCTACGGGTTTGAGCAGTACTACTAACAGTGCGTTTGTCGGAAAAGGACTGTATTCGCTGCCAGATGAAAACAGAGGGAAAGTCAATTCAGTTCGAGGAAAAACGTATCTCGCTACCACAAAATAACAGTAGCCACGGGCCTGCTGCAAAATAATGCTTATCAGTGATCACGAACTTGTGCTGTTTTGTGCTTGTTGCTTTTCGGCTGCTCTCATTTCTTTTTCGCGGTGCCGTAGCTCACAACGGCACCGCGAAAAAGAAATGTGCACGTGAGCAGCCTAAAATTAAAGCTATGCCGACTTGAAATTAGCCAGCTGCTTTTGAGCTTCGCGCTAATTTCAATTCAGTACAAATTGACGTCACGAATACGTGGTCAGACTCCTAAGCGCTACCCAAAATGGCGATGCCTAATGACAAATTTTTTGCTTCTTTGGAGAAGAATTTCATTGGGATCGGATGCACTATGGAAACTCAAACAACGGTCAGCAACTCAACTCAGTGTGGTCTTCTTATCGGTGAGTGAAAAAAATATACACTTTCTGGAGTGACCTTCTCCCTTAAAATGAAGTTCCCGCTTGGAAAATAAAGTGCCCCTAGCAAAACTGTTCGTTATTACAAGCTCTTTTTGTCTCATTTATGTCATCGGCTTGTCCTTAGTTTTGACGAATGGAATCTCACTATGGGATTGACTGGGATGACTTAAACTACCTTATTATTGTGTTTGCATTAGATCAGTTCAGTACCATTTTAGTAGCTCGACTTCCACGATTGAGTCGGTGTCGAAGTTCTGTCATGCTTTTCGGCTGGGCCAGTCAAATAATCTGTCATTCAAGGAATATATTTTTCCTTAACGGATTAACGAGTGGCACGTGTATAAGGGCGCAAAATTGCATAAGTAATGTTTAATGGGAATGTACATGACGTGCACAGCTGATCACCTTTAATGCTCTAACCTAAACGATCCACCTAGTAGGACTTAAGATTTTCTTTTGGAAAGATTTATCATAATATGTTATCGGACAACCTAAAATGTTATTTTATTTCGGAGTAGGAAAGGTGAGGCGTTTTGTGTGAGCGTTTTGCTTTTAGGTTTATAATATCGTCTTCATCTTTTTGTTACGTGTAATATAGTACACTTTTATTCTTCGAAATCGATTTGTATTTGAAATCATAGTCAACAGGGTATTGCGCACCTCGTTGGTACTGCGTTAGTTTTATGTAGGACTTCATTTCGCAGAATAGTTCAGTTTTACTGCATCACAGCCTCTGGACTGTGCGAGATGTTTTTAACTGACCAAAAGAAACGTTTCTGCCAAAAAAGGTTTTAAACTTGAATAAATTTCAATTTGAAAAGATCATTCCGATAGGTGGAGTAACTTCAAGCATGCACGTATAGTTGCTGCAATTGCACGTGCCAGGCGCTTATTGTTACAACTGGAATAGGCGCATACAGCAAGTTATTTCACCCATAGTAACATAGTATGGTGCTATGAGAAAAACCTATCAATGAAATGTAAGGTAGACCAAATATAAACAGAAAAAAAGCTAACTGGAAGTATGGGCGAACTTATAGGAACAGACAATACCTGTCCACTTTTTTGCCTCCCAAACAAGGTTTTGATAATTGATGCGCCAGGAGTGCAAGATTGCAAGGCGCGAAAGCGCAATCGAGGAAAACGCGAAGCTAGAACAGAAAAGTACATTAATAAGTACGAGAAGTTTGAGAGTACAATATAGATTGCGCAAGAAGGAGGTGAAGTCACGCGTCTCTGCTGTAGAAAAGAACAACAACCTCCAGTTCGTAAATATCAAGGATAACAAGAGTCAAGAGAGTACACTACACAGTTAATATGTATATAGTATTTCTATGATATGGTATTAATATAGTATTTCTTTTAGAGTATTTTTTTACAGTGTCCCAATTAGTGAATTACCTGTAATTTGCTAGTTGTTCGACACTTAAATAAAGTTTATGATGATGATGTATACTATAACAGGTAAGGAGATAGGCTTAATTTTGTTTTACCAATGGCATATCATGTCTTAAAAGGGACTACCTGGGTGTTGTTTATTCTTGTTCACATGATGGTTCTGACTTTTGAGTCTGTGCATAAAATTGTTATCATGTAAAAGGTGATTCCGAACGTCGACTGTGATAACGAAATCCCAAAGTATGTTATCTTAAATGAAAACTACCGAGTCTTATTTCCCAATGCTATTCAGAAATTACGTTGCTCGCGGTGGTATTTACTTTTGAGTCTGAAGATAAAATCCTAGAGTGTGACCTTTGAAATGAAAGCAACAGAGCAGTACTTTTTCCTGGTGTTATTTATATATTATGTTATAGTAATAATAATAATAAATTCAAGATGGTTCAACTTTTCAGTCTGAGGAAGAAATTTGTAAGTGTACCAGTTAATTCTAAATTTCGCGTGTTCTTAAGTGTGATAATAAAGATAATTGAACGCTACTGAGCAGTACTTTCCCCTGGTGCTGTATTTTGTTGTGCAAGATGATATGGTTCTAACTTTTAAGTCTGAAAATGAAATCAAAATGAGAGTAATCAAGAGTAAACAAAGATAGTAAATGTTAACCTCGGAAAGAATTAAGAAAGATGGAATATTCAGAGTTTATTACGAGTGGTTAGAGCATCCGATCCGACCGGTGTACGGGAGGTCATGGGTTTGATTTCCGTCGGGACTCCGATTTTTTCTGTGTACCACGCTCGCTCCTTTGTACTACTAGTGGAACCCTGTTTGGGGGGAGGGTGGGGGGCCGGGGGAGACAAAACGGTAAGGGGCGAGCAGATTGGAGTCCTTAACCGGCTAAGCCTTTGAATACAGTTATTCTCTACCTTATCCTCTCTGGTCATCCTCTATCCCAAAAATTCCTAAATCATTAATGCAGTAATTATTTCTAAAACTGTAGTTTTGGTGACCTGGATTATCCACCGTCTCGACATAGATACTTAATATACTGAAGTTCACGACCATGTAAGGATCTTGTCAGGCTGGAAGACTTCTTTTTGGGAGTGACACTGCTTGGTAAAAAAACAAAAACAGTTTGTAACATCTCGCACACATCTGATTATTCCATTCGATGATTCAGTTGCAAAGGCAACCGAATAAAATATTTGGTGCTATTTTTAATCGAAAGGTGCCAGAAAGTCTATGTATGAGACTACTAAGAAACCATGCCCATAATTTTTATTAAAGGTATATTGCATAACTGACCCGACAGGAAACACGAAACTAAACAAACAAATTGGCAACTTTCCCCAGACTCGTGCTCTCATTATCCGAGAACAGGATATCGCATAACAGCGGGTTGAAACAGATTATTCAAGAGATCCTGCAGTTCGTTGTGGATTGTCCGTGAAATAACCGAAATGACCGTTCAAAAGTCGAGTTTTCCTTCCTTTGCTTCCATTGTTTCTATTCTATCAATTTTGTTGTACTGTGCTGGGTTTCTAAGAGTTGAATTGGATTTGAAGGACCAGAAGAACAGAATAAACCATCTTGAAAACATCGTGAAGACTAATCCACCATCCAGTGATGGAAGCCTTGAAAAGCTAATCAAGAATGTTCCTGGTAAGTTCATGGCGTCGTTTACAATTAACTTGAGCAAAATGAAAGCTACTACAATTTTCGATTCCTTGTTAACCTGTTTCATGTGGGCAAAAAATAACTTTAAACAGCAAAACTGAAACAAAGGAATGTACAGAATCTCGCATTTGCGTGTTCTCTTCTGTAGCAAACAAAATTAAAGGTTAGCAGGTCAAGTTCGTTTACCTAATTCAAGTCACAGGAGACAACTAATGGCAAAAACAGATTTAACTGCAAAATTAATATGTAAAATAGCGTTGCAACATTTTGTGTTTTCCCCTTTTACTTTCTTGTGAGGCTGGTAGGCGAATTTTCATTCCCGTCTGATCTTGCCTTGCGTTGTGGACCTCGATTAGGCTCGATTACCAACCGCTTTTCTGGAAATGAGCCAGTCGAACCTAGGCTTTGATACGAATGAGCGAAGAAAGCAATTACAAAGAATGGGGCACTGTTCTAATCCCCCCACCCCCACCCCAACCTCCCCCCCTTCCCACAACCCATCAGGCAGGAGGATTACCACTGGATATGGTATGGGTTCAGGTCTGTCACCAGGGCAACACAATGTTGTCTACATTCTTTTGCTGTTGTTGTTGCTGTTGTTGTTGTTTTGGTTTGCTTGTTTGTTTTCATTGGCTATGGCATCCACAAAAGGTACAATCAGGTATAAAAACGATGATGTGGCATAAGTAAAATCCGAGAAGACGTGGCATGCTGTCTTACGTAACTTTAAAAGGGTAGATTTTTTTGTTTTGTTCTGCTTTATTTTGATTTTTTTTTCACCGGGTCTGTTTTGTAGAGCCAGTGGCTCTTTCTCAAACTAACTTCCAGTTCGAGAAACTCCCCACCCAACCCATCTCATGTATTTAAAATCTGTGCAAGGTTTTCATTTTACTACTGCTATTAAAAGGAATTAAAACTGAGAAAAATTTGCCGCAAAGAAAAAGAAAATTCAAAATTAATATTTTTAATAAATATACAGGTCGCATTTTCATTCTAAATTATTTTATTCACGTCAAATACCGAGAACAAGACACACACCACACCAAGGCTAAGTACTCTATATCTGAGCTGTCCCGTCGTGTTGTTGACTTTTTACTATAAAACAATGTGTCATTTCCGAATTTGTGTTACACTCTTTTTTTCTATAAGAACCTTTTTTATTAGAACGTTGAGGCTTAAATTGACCCAGATTTTAGGAACATGCTAAGAAAGTACCCAAGCTGAGAGTAAGAGACAAAGCAGTAATTTTATTCAGTTCTGCATCCGTTTTTGCATCGAGCTAAAAACGCATAGTAACAACATTTATTTCTATCGAATCTCATTTTTTTGTTTGTTTGTTTGTTTTAATGTAGAGCTCAGACTATATTTTCTTGTCATTCTCAACTGTGGAAGAGTAATAAAGTAATTTTGCTGAGAAGAAAAAACAACAACGGCACCAGTAAGTCTGTCAAAGAAATTTGACATAATACAGCGCACAATGGTCGTTTTAAGGTTTCCTGGTCACGTTTATATCAATTTTCTGAAATTCTATACCACGTAACTTAAGAACGTGCTAAGAACAGTTTAGGCTCAAAACGTGAAAAAAATAAGAGCATTCAGTTTCGGTTCAGCCTTTAGCCGAAAAATTAGACGTTCTTGTATAAAGAAAAGAGTGTACTCTATTAGGCTACGCGAACTGACACGTAAAAAAAATCAGCGGTCTGAGCACTCACTTCCCACTGATCAAGATGGCCCGGGTTAATCCCTCACTTGACGATATTTAAACAGTTTATTTTCGGTTATTTTGTTTGCTTGTGGTTTCTTTCGCTAGCATCTCCGATTTACCGGTTCTATTTCCAGCCTTTTAGTGCGCCGCGTTTCTTCCCACAGGACAGGTTCCAAAAGGGCTTAGGGCTCCAGGGCTTCGGGCTCAAAAACTGTAGGGCTCCAGGACTCCAAGACAGAAAAGATGGGGCTCTAAGGCTCCAAAGATGTATTCTCGATTTAGGGCTCCATTTAACCAGAATCATTGGTTTTGTCCAGGCTCCAAGTAGAAAAAAAATGCTTTGGGCTCCGGGTTCCACCGCAAAAATTTCAGGTCTCCAGGGCTCCAG